>JANVCK010043340.1:0-15961 GCA_026546655.1 Epizoanthus illoricatus | reverse complement strand
GCTTCCACCATCCTCCCCACTTCCAGTATCCTTCTCCCCACTTCCAGTGTTGTTGTCACCACTTCCCGCATCCTTCTGCACACTTCCAGTATTGTCCTACCCATTGCCAGCATCCTTCTCCCCACTTCCTGCATCCTTCTCCCCACTTCCTGCATCCTTCTCCCCACTTCCAGCATCATTCTCTCCACTTCCAGCATCCTTCTCCCCACTTCCAGCATTCTTCAACCCCCCTTCCAGCATCCTCCCAATTTCCGCCATCATTCTCCCCACTTCCTGCTTCCTTTTTCCCGCTTCCACCATCCTCCCCACTTCCAGTATCCTTCTCCCCACTTCCAGTGTTGTTGTCACCACTTCCCGCATCCTTCTCCCCACTTCCAGTATCCTTCTCCCTACTTCCAGCATCCTTCTCCCCACTTCCGGCATCCTTCAACCCCCTTCCAGCATCCTCCCAATTTCCGCCATCATTCTCCCCACTTCCTGCTTCCTTTTTCCCGCTTCCACCATCCTTCTCCCCATTTACAACATCTTTCTCCCCACTTCCAGTATCCTTTCCACTTCCAGTATTGTTGTCCCCACTTCGAGCATCCTTCTCCCCACTTCCAGTATCCTTCTCCCCACTTCCAGTGTTGTTGTCACCACTTCCCACATTCTTATGCACACTTCCAGTATTGCCCTACCCATTGCCAGCATCCTTCTCCCCACTTCCAGCATCCTTCTCCCCACTTCCAGCATCCTTCTCCCCACTTCCAGCATCCTTCTCCCCACTTCCAGTATCCTTCTCCCCACTTCCAGCATCCTTCTCTTCTATCATTCTCCGCACTTCTAACATCCTCCTTACTTCCAGTACCCTTGTCCCCACTTGCAGCATCCTACTCCCCACTTCCAGTACCCTTCTCCCCACTTCCAGCATCCTTCGCCCCACTTCCAGCGTCCTTCTCCCCACTTCCTGCATCCTTCTTCCCACTTCCAGCATCCTACTCCCCACTTCCAGCATCCAACTCCTCACTTCCAACGTCTTTCCCCCCACTTCCAGCATCCTACTCCCCACTTCCAGCATCCTTCTCCCCACGTCCAGCGTCATTCTCCCCACTTCCAGCATCCTTCTCCCCACTTCCAGTATCCTCCCCACTTCCACTATCATTTTCCCCACTTCTAGTACCCTTCTCCCCACTTCCAGCATCTTTCTCCGCACTTCCAGCATCCTCCTCCCCACTTCCAGCATCCTTCTCCCCACTTCCAGCATCCTTCTCCCCACTTCCAGTATGCTACTCCCCACTTCCACCATCCTTCTCCCCACTTCCACCATCCTTCTCTTCCATCATTCTCCCCACTTCCATAGTCCTTCTCCCTAATTCCAAAATCCTTTTCCCATTTCCATTATCCTTCTGAAGTATTTCCAGAATCGTTCGCCCCACTTCCATTATGCCTCTCTCTCTCTACTCTGCTACTTCTCCCTAGTTCCATCATATTCTTCTACCAACTTCCAGAATCGCTCTCCCCACTTCCATCATTCTTCTCCCCTCTTGCATCATCCTTCTCCCCACTTCCAGTATCCCTCTCCTCACCTGCAGTATCCTTCTCGACACTTCCAGCGTCCTCCTCTCCATTTCCAGCCTCCTCCCAACGTCAAGCAATCTTCTTCCCACTTCCACAAACCTTTTCCCACTTCCAGTACCCTGCTCTCCACTTCCAGCGTCCTTCTCCCAACTTCCAGCATCCTTCTCCCCACTTCCACCGTCCTTCTCCCCACTTCCACCATCCTTTTTTTCCATAATTTTCCCCACTTCCAACACCCTTCTTCCCTCTTCCAGTGCCCTTCTCCCCACTTCCAGCTTCCTTCCCCCCCACTTCCAGTATCCTTTCCCCCACTTCCACCATTCTTCTCCCCACTTTCCGTATCCTTCCAGAATCTTCCCCAAGTCCAAAATGCTTTACCCACTTCCATTATCATTTTGAATTATTTCCAGAATCATTCTCCCCTCTTCCATTATGCCTCTGTCTACTTCCAGTATCCTTCTCTACCACTTCCAGAGTCCTTCTGCCCAGTTCCAGAATCACTTTCCCCACTTCCATCATTCTTCTTCCCACTTGCATCATCCTTCTCCCCACTTCCACTATCCCTCTCCTCACCTGCAGTATCCTTCTCCCCACTTGCAGCATCCTTCTCTCTACTTCCAGTACTCCTTTCTTCTGCTTTCGTCCAGTGCCCTTCGCTATGACGTCTGGTATCCTTCCTCCAGCTTTCTGTACCCTATTCTCCCAAATCCAGTATGTTTCCCTCCCATTTCCTTCTTGTATCTACCGGTTTTAACTAGAAGTAAGCTTTCCATTTCGTGAGAAATGGGCCTGTGTTTTGCAATATTTTGATTTTCTGCTTTCATTCTTCTCAAAATTCCAGTTTCCCATTCTCCGGTCTCATTCTTCCTCTAGATTCCTCTCCCCAAGTTTTCCCATCGTAATTTTAAGTCAATAATAATCTGGATTAATGCCATACACAACATTTTATATAGCTACTAAAGATTCATTGCAATGTGTTCACACGCTAAGTTATTTGGAACAATTGGATCATGCCATTACAAAATGTTAGGGGTTGACTAGAGGTATCCAAAGTAATAAGCTTACAACTCCTATTCTAGGTGCAAGCCTTTACTGATTGTTCATGGTGACCAGCGAGAAGCCAAAGCAGCTCTTGAGAAGGAAGTGCGACCATTCTCTAATATTACGTTGTTTCAGGTATTCCCTCGTTCTGTTAATTACATTGATCCACCACACCTTATGAAAGGCAGCCTGTGTAAAGTAATATCAAACCTAGGCAGAGAAAATTGATATAATTGTTTTTCATTAGAATTTTTGGTGCTGATTAAGTACTATAGGAGTCACTGTTTGCAATATCCAACAATCACATTGCTGCAGAAATGCATGTCTGCTGCATACATGCAAATACTATAAATTATGCATACATGCAAACATTAACTACTGCACTGATGCATGCCATATGCAGGTAGTTTTGGAGAGGACTACAGCCGTCAGTACTACTTAAGTTTAGATTACGGCTAGACAAATTGTAATGGCTGGTTTGCTGATTTTTTAGACAGTAATTTTGTGGCCATTGTTTAGTGCGTTAGTCAGAACAGTGCCAATATCTTTGTATAAGAATTTAGTATAATAACATATCAGAATACAAATATGAACTTTTTATGTTGACTTAATATTAAGTGTTGCCTTTCAAAGTTTAAGAGTCTGAGTAGATACTAACCTTTTAAACGGTTATTTTCTTTTAGGCCCGACTAGAAGCATTTGGAACTCATCATAGGTAGGAATACTCATAGAACTGTATGTGCACTTACAATATTTCAAGATAAACGCAATCATCTTTAAACAGATCCTTCCTGTGAGACCCATTACAATTCTTAAATTATTAGTAAGTGTAATTCTTATCAAATGCTTCAAGTGGCTTAATATAATATCAGTGCTGGCACTTAACTCAGTTTCCAAAGCATGATTCGACTGAGAGCTGGATAGGATGGTAGTCCATATATAGATATAATACTTTTATAAACTTATTGAATTCAGCCTTGTCCAATGTGCAAAAATATTTAAGTCGAGACATCTATATCGGGCTAGACCGAAGGTCGAGCCCAATATATATGTCGAGACTTAAATATTTTAATCACAAGGTTAGTCTCCAGTATTTTATTACTGGCTTAACCCCAATAACTTACCAGGTGCTCATTTATACACATGGGTAGTGAGATGCACTGTGAGAGTAACTGTCAAATGCTAACACAAAGGAAATCACTATTGTGTCATCGGCGGAGGGTTTTGCAGTTTCAGCTTTTGTAAACCTTTTTTATTCTTATTCCCCGGAGTTAAGCCATCGAGAAATCTTCTACAAGTTCATACTTTGTTCCTTTATCAGCAAGATGATGCTGTTATTGTATGCAGCTGGCATGAGAGTTGTTATCACAACAGCCAATCTTATTGAGAGAGACTGGGACCAAAAATCGCAAGGGTAGGTATGACTGATCATTTTCTAAATTATACAAAAAGAAGGCCAAATCTGTGGCTGTCAGTAATGGACATACCTTTATTGATTAGAATGAACAGGAATTGAAACTTGTTTCATTGGGTTGCTTGTCAGAGAAAAAAACGATTCATTTCTGAGCTATAGAAATCTAGGTCAGACCTCCTGGTCACAAATTTTCAGTATTAAGAGGTGGCCGAATTGGAATATAAATAATAAGGACAAAAAACTTCTGATATAGCACAGTCCTATAATCTCAACACACTTTACAGTTTTAACATCTAGTGTATAAATTAAGGTAAGAATAAATTTATAAGAAACTATGATTAAGAAGAGTGAAGATGAATGCAAAAGATATTAGAAAGCTAGTAAAAATAAGCAGTTACTTGCTTCCCCCTTCCTTTTTGAATTTTTTGGATCTACCCCCGTTTGATTATTGGTATATTTAATCTCCTCAGAGTTTGGATGAGTCCACTGTTTCCTAAACTTGGTGGAGCTTCATCCACCTCCACCACTTCGTTTTCGTCTTCAACGTCTTCCTCCACCAACACAAACTTCAAGCAGGACTTGTTGGTAAGTGACGTCATCCATCCGCATGTGTATAGTATATGCGTAATTGTATATGTGAGAAATGCTAACAGAAACATGGCTTCCTTTCTCAAGCACAATAACGTTTTCTTCGGTTTTCATTTTTGCAATTTGCTTTTCAAACTTTTTCCACTCCTACCCAGCAACACAATACCGATATATCAAATGTTATAGTTACAGAGTCAGCATACTGAAATGTCAGTAAGCTTGACCTGCTACCCCGCCCCTCCCCTAATAATGTTATGCACTAAATCTGGAATTATAAATCCGTAAATGCCTAAGTTACAATTTTCTTCTTTTGAAAACTATTAATTACCAAAACCAAAAATGTCTTTCACAATAGAATTGATTTGTTGTATATGTTTTGCGAGTAAGTGAATATGTTGGGCTTGTTGTCAATCCTTGTTGCCAGTTGAGCTGAACTGCGAAAGATGCAGCTCACGAGGTTGAACTGAATGCATGTACAAGACACCTCTGGCAACCGCTATGTGGTACATGTGTGACTTGGGAGCACAACCTACAGCTAGATATGGAATAAGCTGCATGTAGATATCTATGAGGTAATAGACCATTAGCCTACTCTTTTCGGCAAGTGCATGGGTTATTTTAAGTCTCCCGATAGAATGTCAAGAGACTAGATCAACGGCTTAACGTCCATGTCCACGGACGGTGTAGTGAAAGAAGGTCGCACAAATGCAACCCTCCCAAGGATTGAACCTGGGACCTTCAGGTTGGGAATCGGAGATCGTACCGACTGAGCCAACCACGCTCACTATTTTAACAAAAATCCATAGGAATACGTAACAGCTTATGGAGGAACAGCATTGGACGAGTGGAAAAGGCACATTCGGAAGCATGATATGTCATCTGCAAGGTCAGTATCTGTGTACCGTAAATCCCGTTTATAAGCCCAGGGCAGATAAAGATTCATAAGGGGTTTTATAGAATTACCAAAATTCTAATTCACAGAGAATACTCAACAAAGAAAAATGACGAGCACGAAATGCTCAGGAACCATCCCCCAAACAAGAAAATAAGTGTGAATTGCTTGGAGGAGTGCATCCGATAGCATCTCCGAACGTTACCAAACTGGTGGGCTTATAACTAGGGGGCTTGGGAGTAGGGAGAGGGGCTTATAAGCAGGATTTAACGGTAACTGAACACACAAGTAGCTTGTTGTGAACTCTTTTTCACTTGAAATCTAAATTTTAATAAGCTTTGTTCACATGATGCAATTTGTATTGCACAATCAGTTAAGCTGGCTCCTTCCTGTTTTTCATTTTGCTATGCTACTGACTTTATGAAAAGTGTACTCATGTGTCATGGCTGATCGCTGCCAGTTATTGGAGGCTGGTGTTGCAACAACGTTTTCACCCTTCTACTCACATTGCAATTTTGGTTTCCATGGCAACCTCAAATACACCCTGTTTTAGTATTCAACTGCATTTTACACGAAAATGAGTTCGGTGACCCCCGTATTATTGCCTTAAAATTGTTTCCATACCAAGGAGAACATTTAAGGAAATTCTAAGAATTTATGTGAATAGTTTTGGCGCCACCTTAAAATTTGAGACAAATTAAGATGGTGCCAAAACTATTCACAATTTTATTTTCAAATTGCCTTAAAGGTTGTACTTGTTGTTTAAACAGCAAGAGCCACCTTAAGCACATCAGGTTTTTCTTGCGTCCAGTTTAAAACTGAAATCACGTAGTGCAAAATGTTGAAATAGAATCCTCTCATACTCTTGTTTCCTACTTGATACCTACATGTGTTGTACAAATGCCAAAGTAATGGCGAGTAAATTGAAGAAGAAACAGATACGAAGAATAAACATTAACTAGTAATATGGTTTGCTGAATGTTTTCAGGGTTCGCCTTGTAGCTTCTGTTCCAGGAAGACATGTGGGGCCACAGAAGCTGAGATGGGGTCACCTTAAACTCAGACAGGTAAGCGGAAATCAGGATTTTCAACTTGGTCAGTATTATTTGGTGTTTCTTATCACTTTTGGCAGTCCAAAGAAAAGGCTGGTGTTATTATTACTAGAAAGATCATGGCACAGTAATCATAGTTCGTTGCTATGATCCTTCCAGTGATCTCTACCGTGATCTATTTAACAGATACAGATACAAATACAGAGATATACAGAAAAGTCGTGTAATTGATCCTGTAATAGATATTTTGAGTAAGGAACAAGGTTTTGAATAGCTGTCCATGATCATTGTCTATCGGCGAATAGAGAACGAATAGAGGCCAATCAAATTCTCTGATTTGCAATAGACCATGGTAATTTCGACTAAATCGTCATTTTTATTGTCTTGTTTACCGTGATTCGATTAATCACATTTAACTGGTATAAATTGAACTGTTTTTAAAACGATCCAATAAAAGGCAATACAGTTTGTGATCATTTGAAGGTTTCATGTATTCACACCAAATGTCACTGCATATTTTTTAGATTCTTCAGCAGCATGGTCCTCCATCAAAGGACATCAAATCAAACTGGCCTGTGATTGGTCAGTTCTCCAGCATTGGTTCCCTTGGCAATGACAAGAACAAGTGGGTGTGCGGGGAGTGGTTGCAAAGTATGGCGTCTATGACGGGCGGAAGTATTACATCAAAGCCGCCATTACATCTGGTAAGTATTGGTAGTGTACCCAAGGTATTAGCAGCGTATCTAACAGCATATTTAAGAGACTTGCAAGTATTAGTGCTATCTTGTGGCACTATTTGCCACTGTATCGTGACACTGTTTTAAACTGTATTATGGCACTACGTGACGGTGTATGGTGGCATTATTTGGCGCTATTATTTGCATACAAATTTGAAGCTCCGAACTTTCCAAAAAATGTGTTATGATAAAAAAATGGCAAGTATATTTTAACTAAGTCTTGATTCTACTAATCTGTTAACTAATCGAGAACGTGGGACAAAAGTGCTAGCATGATGTCGGCAAAGCTTGGTGCTGACGATGGTACCATGCGCTGAACTTTTGCGGAAGATTTCTTTCCTATGTTGTACGTTGGCAAATGTATCTGATATTTATGTATATTGATGTATAAGATATTATTTCTGTTGTTTAAGTTCAAATGTGAAGACCCATCATAAAATTTAGAACTACAAGTTACACGAAAGTACAAGATCTGCGTAAAATTTAGCTCCCTATGTAAGGGGCAGAGCAGAAAATTGTACTAGATTTGAAATAAAGTACTCCAACTGCCGTACACTCGTTGTGCACTAGTGGGACCAGACATTGGTCATGTGACCAGAAGTGCCTTTTCAAAATACTAACTTCACGGGAACTAACAGCAGTGACTATACAACCTCCCGAGAGCTCATATTGTTGTTGACTGAGCTCTTATTAGGTTATTTCATTAACACACTGGTGTGGTTTTGTGTACGTTTTAATTCGGTGTTGTCGGCACTGCTCACATGGCGAAATAATAACTCCCTTATGCAGGTTGAACACGTAATTACAAATAGTCTTCTGCAATGTAACCTTTAAATTAATAAACTCGATAAACTCTTTATAAGGTATGCCTAACAATTCTGTAATCAGATGCTTCCCGTTGCTGTTATAGGTGTTTCCTTCTGTTGACAATGTTCGGAACAGTCTCGAAGGATATCCAGGTACGCATTTCCTGACCATTCTGACTGAAGGACCTATTTATTATATCAATATTCGGCCAATGCCCCCCATTAAATAAGACTTAGTGAAATACTCCTTATTATTAAGCATTTTGTAGTGGCCCGCTGTTGTACGGTATTATTTATTTGCACAAACTCTTAAACCATTTGTTCATTGGGTCTACAGCCGGTGGTTCTATTCCCTACAGCTGGAAAACTGCCGCCAAGCAACCATGGTTAACAAGCTTCTTTTGGTTAGTATGAATTAAATACGTTTGCAGCTACTTTGCGAAATCACCCAGAGCTTCAGTTGCGACTTATTTTATGTATATTGATACGCTTATTGCTCAAACTTCAGTCAGTGGAAGTCGGACACTTGTGGTCGCAGCCGGGCATCGCCGCATATCAAGAGTTACGTGAGAATATCGCCTGATTCAAGCAAAGCTGCATGGTTTCTAATGACCAGGTAATGGTATTTTTACACGTTTGGTCAATTTCAAGAGTTTTTCATTCAGAATTCATTGTATCAGATTGAATCGATTCCGAGTTCATTCATTGTATCAGATTGAATCGATTCCGAGTTCTTGTCTCTTAATACGTTGACACGATACACAGGGGCGTAAGTAGAAATTGACAGAGGGTGGGGGGAGGGTTCCAAACAGAAAACAGAGTCGAAGAAGGATTCTGAGGATATGGTTTACCGTATTTCCTCTATTTAGTCCCCTCTAATAAGCCCTCCCCTCTTCCTTCCAAACGTTTTAATTTTAAAATGATGAGGAGGAGGATGGGGGATTTTCCTGATCATGTCAGTAAACCTTGGGTTAGCTGTTTTGTTATATTTGTGTGTAAACGTAAATGTTCGACATAAAGCAATACTGTGTTGAAAATAAATGACATTCTGTATTATTTTTAATGTATAAAATGATCCACACTCCGAAGAATGTTCGAGCCCCCTTGTAATAACCCCCTCCAAAGAAGCTAAAATTTAATAAGCGTGGGATATTCCTGTGTTTTGTATCAGTTTTGTCGAAGAGGGACTGGGGGTCCAGACGCCCAGGAACCCCTTGGTCACGCCCCTGCTACTATGTGTTCGTACTTTCCCTGATTACTTTAGATGTACTAACGGCAAATGATTGGTCAGTAAATACAATCTTTCTCCTTCCTGTTGACATTCGCTTCCCGTACACGTGCTTCCTGCATGCTCTTGGGATCAACAGTATGTGTTGTGCATCACCTTTGGTTCACGTATCTTGGTATCATCGGTATGTTTTGACCTTCACTTTTGGTTCACGTGTTTCCTGCATACTCTTGAGATTATCGGTATGTTTTGACCTTCACTTTTGGTTCACGTGTTTCCTGCATGTTGTTAGGATCATCGGTTTGTATTGACCTTCACCTTTGGTTCACTTGTTTCCTGCATGCTGTTGGGATCATCGGTATGTATTGACCTTCACTTTTGGTTCACGTGTTTCCTGCATGCTGTTGGGAGCATCGGTATGTATTGGCCTTCGCCTTTGCTTCACGTGTTTCCTGCATGCTGTTAGGATCATCAGTATGTATTGTCCTTCACCTTTGGTTCACTTGTTTCCTGCATGCTCTTGGGATCATCGGTTTGTATTGACCTTCACTTTTGGTTCACGTGTTTCCTGCATGTTGTTAGGATCATCGGTTTGTATTGACCTTCACCTTTGGTTCACTTGTTTCCTGCATGCTGTTGGGATCATCGGTATGTATTGACCTTCACTTTTGGTTCACGTGTTTCCTGCATGCTGTTGGGAGCATCGGTATGTATTGGCCTTCGCCTTTGCTTCACGTGTTTCCTGCATGCTGTTAGGATCATCAGTATGTATTGTCCTTCACCTTTGGTTCACTTGTTTCCTGCATGCTCTTGGGATCATCGGTATGTATTGACCTTCACTTTTGGTTCGCGTGTTTCCTGCATGCTGTTGGGATCATCGGTATGTATTGACCTTCACCTTTGGTTCACTTGTTTCCAGCATGCTCTTGGGATCATCGGTATGTATTGACCTTTACCTTTGGTTCACGTGTTTCCTGCATGCTCTTGGGATCATCGGTATGTATTGACCTTCGCCTTTGGTTCACGTGTTTACTGCATGCTGTTGGAATCATCGGTATGTATTGACCTTCGCCTTTGCTTCACGTGTTTCCTGTATGCTCTTGGGATCATCAGTATGTGTTGTCCATTCTCTTTGGTTCACGTGTTTCCTGCACGCTCTTGAGATCAGATCACGCCCGTGGTTACATGTTTATACATTCTTTTTGCGAATTTAGAAGCTTTTGTACCCTTAACACACTTACATCACTGAACATGTTACGGTTAATGTCACAGCTTGAAAATTCATAGATACCCTTGATATTGACGCACATGCCAATTTATGGTTGATAATTTATTCCATTTTTCAAACTGCCCTTCCTCAAAATTACTGGTTAGGATTAGGGTTTAACTGGGGTTACTTTAGGGTTAGGGTTAGGAATTACCTTTTTCTGTAATTTTTATGGAGGACGATGCTTAACGGATGCCATCTAGTCTCAACCCCAATTTATCTCAAAATTGTTATTTACCATAACGTCGATAGACTTTTTGCAAATTAAAACTCGTTTCCCTTTCATTGTCAGTTCCAACCTATCAAAAGCAGCTTGGGGTACACTGGAGAAAAACGGCCAACAGTTGATGATCAGATCGTACGAGATTGGCGTGCTGTTTCTCCCAAGAGATCAGGTGAGATGATTTTAAATTTTACTTGAACCTTGCGCCAAGCTCAAGTATACGGACTTATTTTTTATTTTACATGTTCGGACGATGTTAAACAAAAGAAAAACGGAATATTTACAAAGAAAATTATACTCTTATTTTAATTTTCGCAGAAATATCCTTCAAAGCATCGACTGGGAAGATTAAGTACAAATAGGTTCATATGCACTGAGAAGGCCTGGGTTCCTGTAGGTTTCATAATTATGACCCCGATAGCAGTTATTTCTTTTTGCCCTTACCCCCGAGTTACATTTTGTTCCCATAAGGTTAATGCCTAGAGAATGGGCTTGCGATAGACCTTACTGATGTACGGAGGCTCTCTTGGATAAGTTATGTTATGGGATGCCCAGGAAACAAACACCAGGGCCTGGTTCCTCAAAAGCCGATTAGCACTAACCCAGGATTCGGCCTAATTCTAAAATAGATTCGTGAACCCTTGATTTATTAGTCGTCTTATGTTAAATTTTAAATTTTAGACTAAATATTAATCCTGGATTAACGTTAATTAGCTTTTGAGCAACCGGGACCAGAAGCACAGGATATCCTATTTATTGGAAGTTCTTGAAAGCTAGGCCAAGAAGAATGAACACGATTTGTTGCCTTGCGGTTCCGTGGTGTTTAACCCTGGGTATCCCACAATATCACTTGTCCTGGATCAGGGCCATATCTTGTAAGTACCAAGACTCTTTCTCAAAATACTCAAAATGACCACTGGCCACATTTAGGAATGGAAAACTGGAGTTAATCCTTTGGGACTGTGAGGAATGCAGACAAGAACTGTTTCAATTCCGTCCAATTGTCTTTGTGTTTCTTCCTAAAGTTCCTAAACTGAACATACCCTTAGTTTTCATTCCTAACTGGCGCGGCTAGCGGCCATTTCGATAAAGGGTCCAGTAAACATGTTTACATTTGCCTGGTCTTCCTTGTCCTGTACTTGTAGAATCCAAGTCAACCGTATTTCCATTTGGGGGAAAAGGGAGAATGCGAGGAAGGCGCGTCAGCCATAAGAGTGCAGCTGCCATTTGATGTACCGGTAACTCCTTACACACAACAGGGTACTGTGACTCTATTCTGTTGAGAATTTACTGTTTTGTTTCATTAACTTGTGCTCGTCGGCCATAAAAGTATAGCTGCCATCTGATGTACCAGTAACTCACTACACACAACAGGGTACTGTGACTCAATTCTCGTTGAGAATGTACTGTTTTGTTTCATTAACTTGTGCTCGTCAGCCATAAGAGTATAGCTGCCATCTGATGTATCGGTAACTCGTTACACACAACAGGGTACTGTGACTCCATTCTGTTGAGAATTTACTGTTAACTTGTGCTCTTTAGCCATAAGAGTATAGCTGCCATTTGATGTACTGGTAACTCCTTACACGAGAACGCAAATTACTAAAATATTACAAAGGGTTTGAAATTGGATAAAGTTGTTTCCTTTGAATCTATTTTAGTTGACAACCGACAAAAGACTAGTTTCTGAAATAAACAAAATCATACGAAAATGAACGTGAAGCATCCCTTTCGGTTAGTTTCTATTATTAACGTTTCTTAATTTCACTTTAATAAATTGCTACTTTGTTGGTGTTGATTTCTATTTGTTTGTTGCGTGTTCGTTTGTTTCAGGTTTGTTTTTCGTTTCTTTTCATTGTGTGTTTACTTTGTCAACTTTCTGGCAATAAAATAAAAACTAAAATAACTGAACCGCACTGCATCAAACTGAACTAGACGTTGCTTCTTGCTTTGATTCCACGATAACCGATTTCTCTTTCTTCCAACAGATAATCCGTGGATGTGGGACAAGCAACACACTAGCAAGCCTGACAGTCACGGCAATATCTGGTGTCCGTCATGACATAATAATATGACGGGCCGATATGTTGTCGAGCTGAGAACTGTTCAGGTCTACATGCCCCTGTCTTAGTATTCCTGTGAAATACGCGGTGATTTAGCAAATCTATTGCGTTAACAGGAAAGGGGTCTAGCTGTAATATACAATTCACTTCTGGTTGTAAAACAGTCATAGACCAGCGAATACTGACTCAAATTAAGTTACGTTTGCACTATAGCAAAGCTAGAGACAAGTGCAATTTGGCTGTCATGGCGATGTCTAGAAACGACAATATTTAGTGTATTTTTTTTGTAAGTCAAAATTTGGAGAAAGGGGTTTTTGGTGTATTCAGTTAGAAAACTCTTGGTTTTTTACACCATGTCTATTGGCAAGCCTTGTTCGCCGGACTTGACGAAGGCCTCAGGAAATGATAGGATGAAGGCAGAGAACTATGATAGGACGCTTGTTAGGCCCTTAATTGTGCAGGAGATGACGCTCTAGATATCCAAATATGGTCTAGTCCAGTAGACCCCTTTCTGTTAATGTGCTAGAAATACGTGAGCTGCTTTTGAAACTCGCAACAATCTACACTACCCAGAGGACAGGAACCACTGCTGCCACAGAAACCAACCAGTATATATTTATCAACATGCATGCTAGAGAAGCTGCCTGCAAAATTGTATCTGTAAAATGGTCTGTAAAAATTGATCAGTGTAGCATCAATCGTACAAAGGGCCGACCATAAGATATTATGGACGAGAGTCGACGAACAAATCGAGAACAAATTACAAGATAAAAATGGGTGAAAAACAAATTTGCACGGCACGATGCGTATTGAAATGAAAACATGCTTCGTAGATTGGGGGGAAGGGGATTTGGGGGTACTCGAACCGGAACCCTCTATTTCAAATGCCGGCTACGGGCCTGGAAAAGAGTTGGAATCAGAATCAATAATAATTTGCAGCTCCGTTTCGAATAGAAAAGTACAAGTAAATCGTTCTTCCATCCCCACACCACAATATGCAATATGGTCGGTCCCAAAACGACAGAACTGCCAGTTATTAATGTCCAAATAATACGAGAAGCGGGGACTGTATACTTCTTCAATAACTAACTTCCAAAACTTCAAGAATTTCTCAGTAACTTTCAAGAACCGTTAATCTGAAATCCACACTGCTCCATGCGAAGGATCAAGGAAGATTATTTAAAACGGTGCATTTTTGCCTTTGCTGCTTAAATCTATCCCGATCTGGAAAATAGACATGATATAATGCGCGCTCTTGTTATTAGGCAGATTCAGATACAAGACGCGCAGGTGCGACAACGGGACGTTCTTCAGTGGCCCAAGTGTAAGGCAGGTCCGCTTGTAAATCACTACACACATAGCGTCATCGCACCAACGCATCTTGTACAACTGCACGTGAAGATGCAGCGAGCTGACAACTTTTCTGCCCTCCTCTTCGGAAATACAACGTGAAAACCACCAGTTAAAAGTGTTTTGGACAACGCGAATATGAGAATATAAATCACTTGATTAGCTATTCGGCCCGTTCAACACTACGTTATCCTATTCCTAGTATTCAAATCCTTAATAACAAAAGCATATCAATGACGAATGAGTGGTACAGCAAACTAACACGAAAAGAATAAAAGCAGAAAGTTTTATTAAAATGGCCTAATTTTAAGTTTATGTTCGTGTTTAGGTATGTATGAATGTATGATCTTTATCTTGCTTTCTTCTATTGTCCAGACAGACGTGAGACGTGGTTCCATATCTACATTCAATTTTCTAATTTTCTGTATTAGAATTTTTCTCACAATGTTGTAACACAGGTTCTCCTTGCTGCATTCAAGGACACCCAGCTTACGACATGAAATAACGCTACTCTACACAAACATGCTAGTAGTACACAGATAACCAACGTTCGTAAAGACGTTTCTTTTCTACCATGAAAAAAGTGTTATCGTGTCGGTACTGAGACAGTAGCAGCAGTTTGCGATGTTAGTACTTTTCTGAACTTCGTTTCCAGTTTATACCTCTCCTCATCGTCTGTACCCTTGAACTGCCGTGAACGTTTCCGTTTCCTCCGCTTCCAAGTGTTCACAGATTGACCTGTTGGGAGTATCTCAACGTCCAGTTGCGGTGATCTTTTCTCTTCCTTGTTGCTGTTATCTCCACCAGGGTTCACCTTACTGTCCACCGCGTCAGGATCAATTTCTGTTAAGTCCACTGAACGTGCCTTCTTCCTTGCAGGTTCTAGAAATGAATTCGACACATCCTGTTCCGGGAAACTATCATGATCTTCACTCTGAACGTTAGAGCTGGTACTAAAAAGTTCTTTATTTTTTCTGCTTAACAGTCTTGTCCGATTCCTAGTATTACGAAACTCTTCAGTTTTCCCAGGTAACTTTCCGATTGTCTTTATTTGTTGTTTCCTCCGTAGTTGCAGAGAGGGTCGTCTTCCCCGCATTTCTACACCGGTGTCTGTGCCCTTTTTCTTTCTCGCAGTGTACAAGCCTTGTTTCACAGCTTTGGAAACTTTAATCTTCTTGTTGTCTCTTTCCAGTAGTTGAGCTTTACTTTTATTCGAGGCAAGGGAACAAGCGTATGCATAGTCCAAGAAGAGCCTGAAAAATCATACATCACTTCTCAGTATATGAGAGGATATTACACGGTAGAGAGGAGATATATAGTTAACAATTATTATTGCACGAACTCGAGTCGTAGACGGGGTAACTCTCAAATACGCTATTTTACCAGGGGCAAAATGGATGACTCCACCATATTGTGTCCGATTAATTCAACAAATTGTTGAAACTTCGCCGCCCCTACAGTGAACTGGAGTGAGAGTAGATTATCATCAGCTGGTAAATAGCGTATTTTCAAAGAGTATCACGTCACTTTTACATGGGAGCGCATTTTACTTGAATGACACTTCAATATATGAATTAAGACTACTTTCTCCCTCCCCTCCCTCCCTCCCTCCCATCCACTTATGCACCCATCCACTTATGCACCCATCCACTTATGCACCCATCCACTTATCCACCCATCCACTTATCCACCCATCCACTTATCCACCCATCCACTTATCCACCCATCCACTTATCCACCCAT
>JANVCK010043229.1:0-12825 GCA_026546655.1 Epizoanthus illoricatus | reverse complement strand
AGGGGGGATGGGGGAGGGAGTATGGTTGGATAATTGTATTTGGGACACGCGCTGTGTCTTGTTGTATTCTTAAAATCGACACTATTAATCTTTCTCCTACTTTAAGCTCAGCTTAGCGTCTGTTCACGATTAGCTCATTACATCTTTGCTGTCTTTTCTTTGTTTGACTCCACATTTGACTGAGCGAGAACGAACACCAGGTCTGTCGGCATCAAGCGGAAACCATAGGGTGGTGCAGTGACGACATAACGCTTGGCAGACGGCGCGCCCAGTGTCAGTTTGCTGCTGTCGCGGAAGCGGTAAATTCCCAGGCAGATCATCGCGTAGGTCTTAACTGCGTATAGGAACATATCGCCAAAAATTCCGCCATCCTGTTGGGAAAACCGATGTGGCTAAATTAAGACAAGTGACCGTTATGTATATTTACTACTCTAACAGTGAACAATTTTGCAGACTTTTTCCAAACCAATTTTTTTACTTCTCTAGACTCGAAGAACTGCTGGCGAAGCAAGAAACCCGTCGTCAAATTGCGCATTGAAAGACCGGAAGATACACAAAAAACAAAGAAAATCCAGACTTTTCCAGACCTTAATTTTATTTTTCAGACTTTTCCAGTTCTGGAAACAGGTCTTTGAATATCAAGACTTTTTCCAGACTTTCCAGACAATTTGGTACTGTGACGCGGGGATGGAAGAATGATTTATCTACAAATACTTTTTTTCGTTTCAAATTGCACTGCAAATTAGATTTCGCTAATTCCTTCTCTGACCTTCTCTTTGCTTTTACACAATTGCGTCGCGCAAATGTTTTTTATCCAGTTTAATCTTGCAAAATTTTTTTCCCGAAATGCTTCCGCTCCCACGTGACAATATGAAATGGTGGGTCCCTCAGCATGGCCAAGAGACACTACTATATGAGGACCGAAGGCCCCGCCAGGTGGGGGTTATAAGACAGAACACTAGGGAACTTAAGCACCAGACGTTCTTGGCACCACGGACGCCAGCCGGAAGTATTTTTGCAGCATACCAGTCACTGTGCATGTCAAGCGGTTCTTGAGCTGCGGTCACGGACTTCAGAACGTGAGTTCTCAGGTTAGTATAAACAGAGTCAAAATTTAAAAATTCAAAATAATAGTTTCATTACTTTTATGTCCAGTGTTATGTTACAAGCTTGAAAACGTAGCTTTTAGCCATGTACTTCAAGAACTTATGAGAAAATTCTATATTTCAGATCAGAAGTGATTCGCGCCATGTTTTTAGAACAGTCCGATGATTTTCCTGTCTCTTGTTAGTAAGTAAAAGATGCTTTTTTCATAACTAATTTCACTTCTCTGATTTGTCTTGAATACGCTGGGTAGATCTCTTTCTTCAACCCGAAAATTTGCTTTGCACTCGGCGTCTCCCAGCTTGTCAAAGCGAAATCGTGAATGATCATGGTATTCGAATTCTGGGTTCATCTAATCAGACCGACTCACAGACATTAACAGACATTAACAGACAAACAAACAGACAGACAGACAGACAGACAGACAATAGCCTGCGTAGCCAGACATTCTAGAGAGTATATGAAACTCTCCTCGCCCCATTCTTCTCGCTTCGTTTCACCGCTCTAGTCTACCCACTCTCTAGACGCCTGGCACTGTTGGCTAGACAGACAACTGACAATTAGATCGCCAGGACTGGCAACCAGCAATTAAATTACCACTAGAAAACAGGAGTGACAACACAACAAAACGGAAGAAATGATATCGATAGATTGTAAAATACAGAAAAAAGCGGACAAAAAACTAAAATAAGAGGAAACGGTATAACAACAAAAAACTGCTGTGATTATTCTAATTTTCCTATGCCTTTTTATATATCTCCGTCTCTTTATATTGCGACTACAGTAGCCGGGACAAGTTGAGGAAGTGCAGTCTCTCGTAGCACAACTTTTGAACAACAGAATCAGAATTCACGGTTCATATTCCAGACAAACCGTGGGATGGATTAACTCCGTTGGTTGTCATTACAGCATGTACGTTTCGAATAATCAACTCTACGTAGCTCCGCCTTGTTTACTGTTTGTGCCCTGGGGAGAGATCTTAAACCCAAGCTCGTGGGTACAATCACTGACTTACCCCATACTGTGCCAGTGGTCCATCGAAGAGTGACATTTGAGTGATCTTACACCTTTTCCTAGTCTCTAACGTCTCCGCCGTCTCGTAGCCGCCCTTGATGCCCTCCCCCTCCGCGATCTGTTCCTCCAGGATAGGGTTCACGCCGCCTGTCACCAGGTGCCGCACCAGGGTGAGGACAGGGGGGTTGAAGTACGTCTGTAATATAATAACAGCAGATGAGCCAAATTAGGAAAATATTAATACTCAGAAAGGAAGTATCCACGAAAGCATTGCATGGAATGGACAGATAGGGGGTCTCCTGGTCAGGGTCTTATGATATCTTAATGCCACGAAGAGAACATTGAGGGACAACGAGGGTGTCTTGGCATATCTTAATTTCAAATTATAATTATAACGACTCACTAAAATTAAGACTAAATTTATTGTTAGAAACGAGGTCGGGAGTCTGTAATCACAGCAAGTGAGTAATTGACGAGAACACACAACACATTGGAGTCTCCTGATGGAGGTTTGGGAGATCTTAATTGTCTTAACCCTTAAAACGTACAAGAGGGGGGAGGGGGGAGAGGGGCTGGGAATAACCCACCTTAATAGGTTTTGAGGACGAAACTTTTTGTCTTTTGAGTAATTACCATTGAACTTTTGGCAGTTGTAGCTCAATTAAGGAGAAGTTGTTTGATACTAATTGTGTGACGTCATCACCTATAATGTTGCGAAAAAAATTATGCAAATTATGCTATAGACCATTTTTATAATAGCTAAGTTTATATTAAGATATCTGCATTATATAAAATTTTATGTTACCGTTGTTGTCATAACATTGTTGTTTTGTTGCTTTTTGTTTCAGCTCCTGTATTTTATCTCTTGGGATTTACTCAGAGCAAGGAATGTTGACAGAGTGAATATGAATGTGGATAGCTTTTGATTCTATTCCAACTCATTCAAGATGAACATACCGCGCTCATGAGTGAGTCCAACACTGACACAGTGAAGGCTGTCCCACATGCGAACGGCTGTGTCAGGTACAACTCGCAGTCCTCATCGTCATCGTCATCAATGTCCAGGTACTGCACATTATAATCATGAACTGGGAAAAGAGAGAGAAATAGCATATTGTTATCATTATTATCACTATTACTGTTATTATGTGATTGTTGTTGCTTATTATATCTATAGTTCTTAACATTTTAATCATCATCATCATCATAGTCACGAATTTCGAGGTATTACACAATACAAACATGAATTGGAATCGGAAAGAAATAGTATTCTTCTTCTCATTATTATTATTATTATTATTATTATTATTATATTATTTATTATGAGTTATTATTCTTATCATCATCATCATCATCATCATCATCATCATCACGAATATAGAGATATCGCAAAATATAAATACGAACTGGAACAGGAAAGAAATAGTATTCTTCTTCTTATTATTATTACTGTTATTATTATTATTATTATTATTATTATTATTATTATTATTATATTTACCGAGTTCTGTTATCATGGAGATGTTACGTCCGTACGCTGATACCCATCTATCCAGCTGTTGATTTATACGAAACAAAAATCTAATTGTTTAGCAGGTTAACTATCCATTTATTTTAAAACTAGTCTACCAGAGTTTATCCATTTATATTACCGAGTTCTGTTAAGTTAATTATCCATTTGTATTACCGAGTTCTGTTATCATGGGGATGTTACATCCGTACGCTGATCCCCTTCTTTCCAGCTGCTGATTCGTACCAAACATCTCGAGCCCCTGGAACTTCTCTTTGGTGCTTTCCCGCAGCATACCCAAACTGTCGTCGAATGACATGGCCTTCAGGTTCAGGGACGCTAATATGGACTCCTTGTCCGCCAGTTTCTTCTCGTCTGTCATTCGTGCGTTTGTCGGCGAAACAAATACCACCATTTCAGCCAAGTTTGCATTGATAGCCCTGAGATCAGCCCGACAAAAAGGAGATCCCTGCAACAAAGGTTAAGGTTAAGCGGTAAATATTTTTAAACAGAAGCGACGAAAGAACAACCGCAAGCAGGCGAAACATGCGTCAAGTGAACACGAACCACGAAATAAGCACGAACGCACTCACAAGGAAAGGACAAATTTTGATTATTGTGCTTGTGCTTGTGGTTGTGTCAGTGTTGATGCTTGCATCAAGACTGTTTTCTCGGGGATGTAAGGAATCTCCCTTTTGTGCGTGTGCTTGCGTCACTCATGAAAACCAGTCTATAATTTAAGTTTATTAAATACAGACCACTGGATATTGGATTTCTAGCAATTTGATTGGTTCACTACTCACTAGTTATTAGTTCATATACCTTAGTTTGACCATAGATGAAATACAGGGGTTCCAAACCAAAACAGCTGCTTCTTAGAAAGAAAATACATTTTCAATTCCTCTTGTTTTTCACTAAAGTCCGCTTGGTTTACAATAAATTCCGTTCGGTTTACATATAATTAGCAAGAAAAACGTACACTTTGACTTAGTATTTAATAAAACAATTATTCAAATCACACTTGTTGGATATGAGATGATTATAGTCAACTCCGCGCTGCGCGCTACTTTGGCTGTCTATCATCTCATATGCAACGCGTGTTCGTGGAATAATTGTTGATTACATAGTTAGATAGTCACAAACAGACTAATTTTCACTAACAGATACACAATAATAGATACATGATATAAGGAAAGCAAAACAATACATCAGCAAAGCAATGGAGACAAAAGCAATTAATAGAATCATGAATACTTTGACAAGGGACGATATCGAGATATTGTTGCACGCAAGAGGGCATGAACGACTAACATTAACCGTTCAGATCAAGGAATAATCACATACCGGCATGACGTATGTTTCATCGAAGTTACAGAGTTGTTCCCACTGTAAACAAGAAAATAGTTCTTATTAGAAGGGTTGAAAGCATCATTCAGTAATGTCGCCAAATAACTTCGCTATTTGTTAAGTTTTTCCTTGTTAACATACTTGCCTTAAAAGGTTTGCCTAGTAGTACTAACAATACATACTAGAATCTTGTACAATTAATTTCTGTTGAGGTAGTTTGGCAGTGAGTTGATGCTTAGAGCGCTTTCCATTTGTCGGGTCTGGCTGGTCTGGCCAGTCACGGTTCAGCTCCCCATGTTTCTATAAAAGCTTCTTTCATCAGAACAAACGAACTGTATAGTATTTTTTTACTCCAGTGACAGAACCAGTCTGGCCTAAACCAGTTCCGAAAGTTACTCCATTCCATTTGCTTAGGCCGGCCAGATCGGCCAAATCCGACAAATGGAAAGCGCCCTTAGATTTGGGATCCTGAGTTGGAGATAGTCTGGACCTGGTGGTCTCGAGTTCATGCGAAACTCCGGGCCACGTTTGTACATAGCTAACTGGAGTGCTTCCTGCCAGCTGGGGATTCTAACCCATCTAATTTCATGTGTTGTTACTTCACAATTTCGTGGACCACCTCATTCTTGTTCCCAGAGCCTTGCCCAAGTTATGTCATCCAGCGGTATTTGTAGTGCGATCAAAAGCTCTGGATTACTCTACAACGATTTCTTCAACATCTTGAAGAAATACTTAAACCACGAAAACCAACCACTTTCTAACGGCAAATGTGATACAAACGAGATACACCAATTCCAGTGTCCACGAGGCTTGTCAACCGTTATCATTACATCAAGGTTTGTGGCGATAATTCTGTAATTTCTGGAAGTCTCTGAACTCTTCATCAATCTTCAGTCGCCATTTTTGTTTTTTGACATTGTTATTTCAGTCAATCACGGACCTTTATTTTCTTAGGAAATCCAAAGCTTTTGATCGCAGTACAAATAACGCTGGATAACATTACGTGGGCACTGTTAGAAGAGCGAGCAAGGCTCTGGGAAAGAGAATGGGCCAACCTGAAAACCACTGTGCATTCACCTAAAACATGTAATGATGTGTGTCGTTCAACTTTTCGCGCGCGAAAACCAACTGCTAGCGTGCAGTAATGTGCATCGTTGTCTATCAGCGAAATAGTCAACGCTGTGAGAACCAATCAAAATTGTGTATTTTCAATAGACCACGGTAAATATTTACGTAATATGTGCTCTGTTTTCGTCTTCGTTCATCCTGGCGAGTCACCAATTCAAAAAACAAACAGCAATAGTAAGACACTTGTTATTCTTATCATCATACTGTACATTTACCCAGCCAGTTGTATCAGACTATATTGGTCAATAATTTATACTTTATTTCTGTTGTGCAATAACACTATATACATAAAAATCTACATAAAAAGTATATTAAACTGCAGAACAAGGGAGGACACAACAGGGTATAACCCTAACCTAGGTGTCCTCCCAGATCCAACCCACCCCACTTATTAATGCAAATACACCCACCCTTCCCTTTATTACAAATATGTCCTCACCAGTGCCCTCCCCCTTCCCCCCCTCCTTCCTCGTCTCCCTTTCCTACCCAACTGCAAAACATACACCCTTCAATAACGCCAGTCTGATGAAGAATAAACCTACCTCCCTCTCCATGTACTCTCTATCTCCCAGGAAGACAATTTTCTTTAATTCCGATGGGTGTAAGTTACTAGCTCGAAGAGGCATTACCTGAATTGGTAGAGACAGCAGTTAGAATACTTTATTTTACAGGAGGATGATATCCATGGGGGCCCCTAGCTACGGATACACACTCAATGGCATTAAAGATTTAATTTAAAAGTGATTCTCCTTTAACATGAGGATAAACATAATTTATCATTCCACTTTTCGTAACTGCCAAGGAATTTTAAGGAATCTACATAATTTAAAACGTTCCTAATTTCTTTGAAACTCAATGTCAACAAATAAAAATAAAAGCTACCATTAGTGAAAGTGGGTTATACAGAAAACGTTACTTGAGCTACTTCCTATCTTACCAGTGTTCTCACTCCTAGTAGGGGTGCATCTTTATCGTTGAACACGCACACCACAATATGATGGTGCCAAACCGTTCCGTAAGCTTCTTCGCGAGTCTAAAACAGAATTGAACAAAGAGCTTGGTTGTCTTGTGCTAAATAATCACGTAGTTGGTGTTTGCGTGTGTGCCACTAGACGTGTGAGTGTGTACACGTGTGTGTGGGAGGGGGGATGGGTTCAGGTGTACGTGTGTGAATATGAGTGTGCATGTATGACGTGTGTGCATGTATAATGTGCGTGCATGTATAACGTGCGTGCATGTATGACGTATGTGCATGTATAACGTGTGTGCATGTATAACGTGTGTGCATGTATAACGTGTGTGCATGTATAACGTGCGTGCATGTATAACGTGTGTGCATGTATGACGTGTGTGCATGTATAACGTGCGGGTATGTATGACGTGTGTGCATGTATAACGTGTGTGTATGTATAACGTGTGTGTATGTATAACGTGTGTGTATGTATAACGTGTGTGCATGATAACGTGCGTGCATGTATAACATGTGTGCATGTATGACGTGTGTGTATGTATAACGTGTGTGCATGTATAACGTGTGTGCATGTATAACGTGCAGGTATGTATGACGTGTGTGTATGTATAACGTGTGTGCATGTATGACGTGTGTGCATGTATAACGTGCGGGTATGTATGACGTGTGTGTATGTATAACGTGTGTGCATGTATAACGTGTGTGCATGTATAACGTGTGTGCATGTATAACGTGTGTGCATGTATAACGTGTGTGCATGTATGACGTGTGTGCATGTATGACGTATGTGCATGTATAACGTGTGTGTATGTATGACGTGTGTGCATGTATAACGTGTGTGCATGTATAACGTGCGTGCATGTATAACATGTGTGCATGTATGACGTGTGTGTATGTATAACGTGTGTGCATGTATGACGTGTGTGTATGTATGACGTGTGTGCATGTATGACGCGTGTGCATTATAACGTGTGTGTATGTATGACGTGTGTGTATGTATAAAGTGTGTGCATGTATAACGTGCGTGTATGTATGACGTGTGTGCATGTATAACGTGTGTGCATGTATAACGTGTGTGTATGTATGACGTGTGTGCATGTATAACGTGTGTGTATGTATGACGTGTGTGCATTTATAACGTGTGTGTGTGCATGACGTGTGTGCATGTATAACGTGCGTGTATGTATGACGTGCGTGCATGTGTAACGTGTGTGAATGATGTATGTCGAACATGACTGCACCGTGTACGGCAGCCTGTCACAAAATTGGTATTGCATGCAACAAAAGTGAACAACTGCATCCTGACATCAAGTCATAAAAATGCGGTAACGGAGCAGGTCAAAACACAAGCCTTCTCGAGGAGGTAAGGCTTGCCTCCCTCTGTCTCCTCTGGGAGCTAAAACTAAATATATATTTTTTTGTTCTTGAATATCTCTGAAATTAAAAGGTAAAATATAGAAAGAAATATGCTGTCTGTTTTATCTTTCGCTATCATTTCATTTTCTTGTTGCACTTAAACTGTCGCTAGGTCCTCCCAAACGGAAATAGGCGGTCAGAAATAGAGGGTGGTGGGTGGTACCATGCATTGACACTTTTTTTCTGGTAAAAAACGTGGTTCCCTATCAGGGTTGTGTGTTTGGCCTGCTCCCTAACTGAAACTACCAATGAGAGCAAATTGTCTTGTGCCATTTTGACTGTCGTGTAGTTATGTAACCTCCGCTGGATTACTGGTTGTCTGATGTATCTCAGATACATTCTCATTTGGGTGAGATGTATGCGATCAAGCAAAGTGTCATTGCATACGACACTTACCAACAAAACATCTTCATAGGAGCGCGGCTCGCACCAGTAGAATGTTCCTGTGATGTCAAACTTGGGTTTATCCGCCACGGTAAGTGTCACTTGATCACCTTGTTGTTCGTCTTTCATTCTATACAAACAGAAAACAGTCGTAATTTGTCACCAGGTTCAAATTGAATACAAGACAATCTGTGTCACGTGTGTCAGGATGCATCGACATATTAGGGAGTTTATGCAGCTAGGACGTTAACCACTACGACTACGACTCGTGAAATTCACCTTTCTTGTTGTCTCTTTTCCTTTATGTATTATCCATTCGTGTTTATTGTAATTTGTGTGAAAGAGTGCGAATTGTAAGAATTAGAGACGCTAGTTTTGAAGCCAAACTAACAACCGGAAAATTTCTATTTCGACGTTCTCGTTATCTACAAAACCAAAACTTTTGCTTTTCTCGTTGAATTTACAAAGACGACGGGTGGCAGGAGGTCAGCTTGGTGCATGTTCACGTGCAGTTTATTGTATTCTGTAATTAAGCCTTTTGTTCTAAGTTGTCGTTGTCGTCGAAGCTGTCCTCCTTGGTTACTTAAACTCCCTCCCAGGAATAAACACGTCAAACCGAGGCTTGGTTCGAAAGCTAAAGCAACTGTCTATATGAGAACTTGGCACCAGACCTCGATTTGACGGTTTTCTTCTATGGAATTGGGGCGTATCTCGAAAACGGGCTTTTGGAAAGAAAAATGTTAGAATTGATCATAATTCTAATTCCATCTCAGCTAGAAATTCCTCAGTAAGAAACAATGGTTGTGATAACACTAGCTAGTGTTGACTTTTACAGTTTATGAAACTGCAACTGTTTCATTTTATTTTATGGGCTGTTACCAAATGTCATCACTTCTCTATACTTTCAACTATCAATTTACCAGAAACGTTCACCCATAAATCTGGAATGCATTACATGGCACTTGATTCACTTGGCGAAATTTCGTTAAAATCGTTTAGCTGCATGACATACATGCCGCAGCATTTTAAAATAAAATGATAATAAGGAAGAGTGGGGCCTGGCACTACAACCCAAACACGTCACATTTCAAGATGGCGGCGCTCGGGAAATTCAAATGAGCCAAACAGCCTCACAAAATCCCGATTTACACTTTTACTTGACAAAATTATCGGTTCTCTGCTATGCACATGGCCTAATTTATGTTCAATGAACATTTTGGGCGTCACTGTTAAAATAGACGAGGATCCCTTTAATAATCACTGAAATAAGAAATTTTAGTATGGTTTGGTGGTCGCGGACAACTTTTCCTCCAGCCATACTGAAGTCTCTTATTCTAATGTTAATATCCTATCAAACTCCTCTAAACTTGGTAAACTTGGTAATTTTGATGTTATCTTTCTTGTGACATAGTTTTTTCTTTTTTAGATTAATTGCGCAAACTCGGACCCAGTCCTTTTTCCATCTTGGCAATTGCTAAAAGAATCTTGGCATTGGTAATATACAAGGTAACATCAACTGCTGCGAGAAGGGGGATCGTTCTTGCCATGAGGAAAGTAACGGATACCAGTAGCTGCTTAGAGAGAATTAGTTTATCAAACCCAAGGGCCGCTTAGGCATT
Organism: Epizoanthus illoricatus; assembly: GCA_026546655.1. Lineage (NCBI taxonomy): Eukaryota > Metazoa > Cnidaria > Anthozoa > Zoantharia > Epizoanthidae > Epizoanthus > Epizoanthus illoricatus. Next base: position 2,333 of record JANVCK010043229.1, on the reverse strand, counting down.
GCAATGTATTTCACAATAAACCAGGTCAACCACGCATACTTTGATTTGTAGACCAATGCAACCGTCTACTAGTCTACGACACATGCACAGCCAGAAAAGCAAATACGAATGGATAACATTTGCCTCTTTACACCGAGCCCAAGCTCTACTGAATGAAGTGAGAGCATCTACTAAGAATATGTAGCATTGACAACGCTGTCAGTGGGGTGAAAACCAACAAAATCATGGTCATGGGTACCTGCACCTTACATTCTTGCAGCAACTCAAGACAGCAACAAGAAGCACCCTCAGCCATGAGTACAAGAAAGTGTTCAATAATAAACACTGACTGACCTTGTGAGTGGACGAGACTTTTCTTCTTCCGCAATCTTTGCTAGAGCACTTGGTATCACAACAGGTGCATTGAGAGAACGAGATAATCAGTCTCATATAGAGAGGTACAAGGAGTAGCTAGATGTGCCATACAGTCATAGTCACAGACTCAAACACACAGAGTGAGGCAATAAAGCCTTCATCACACCCAGTAAAGCCAATTCAAGGTTAGAGTTAGTTCACACGAAGCCAAGCCAGTTAAGACAAACAATCAAAGTACACAAGCCAAGGCAAGATTATGTAACGTTAAGGTAAGACAGGGCAAGAGGTAAACTTGAAGGTGGTAGATGTCAAGGGATGGCTGGAAAAAGAAACCATTACAAACAAGACAAGGAAAGATTTGGTAATGCTATGTAAGTTTAAGTGGCAAGATAAGACAAGGCTTCACTTGGATAGACAAGGCGAACCGAAGCAAAGCAAGGCAAGGCAAGCCAAGCTAGGCAAGGCGAGATTTCGAGAATAATTACTAGATGGGAAAACAACAGCAAAACCGGTAGCCAGCCATTTAGTTCAAAGGCGACTCATCCAACTACATCTCTGCAAAACCATATCTTACGACACTCAAAAGCGCAATGAACAAAACCTTATTTTCAAAATTGGAACAAAAATATCACTCATTCACGTGATTTCAGTAGATTTTGCTTACCCAATCACATTCCAAAACTTTACCCAATGGCACACCTCTTTTAGAATTCTTCCAAACACAATATAAACCTCAACGTCGCCCACAAATCCCCTCGCACTCCTCTCGAGCTCGAACTCAAAACGCCACCTAAATTCTCTCACCCCTTATGTCAAAAGACATACTATATCAACTTCCAGTTGATCAATTCCAGTTTCAATCAAAGCCAATCCTTGCAAACATACTCATCAGCAACAAGAAGCACAATGCCAAGTTAAACTCTAAGATCTCAGGTTGAAGCACAAGTGACATATGGTAAATTGAATGATTTCCAGTGCTCAGGTGTAATAAGACAAAATATCACAAGTAAGATGGATTGTATCGAGTTTCTCCAGTTTCTCTCACCGTTTTGTACTAACTGCTTGTGTCTTCCATGGTGTGGGGGAAATGTTAATAATTCTGATATCTTACAGAGATTCGTCTACAATTAGGACTGAAAGATGTAAACAGCGGATATTTACTTGAAATTAATGAATAAAGATGCCAAAACATTAAAGTAATAACCACCTTCGACCATCTGAGTTCGTGTTATGGAATCCTGAGAGTATTTACAAATTTATGTATTTGCTACTTACGGAGTCACAGTAGGTATGAAAGGTACTCTCAGGAGATAAAGGGGAACAGTGTTCATAGAGAACATTTACGAAAGGTAATTCGATTGAAAAAAGCATAGGTGAGAATTTGCTGAAACTTTGGCTAGTTGCTAACCTTTATAACGACATTTCAAAAGTACAATAAAAACAGGGGCCGCCCATGTAACGTAGCTGGAAACAGTAATTTATGCCCCTGGTAGATATTTATCACAGTTGAGTATTTGTAAATAACATCTATTATTTCCCAGTTCTAACTTTTCATAGCCAAGACACTGGATGTTTGTTTGTGCACATAGATCAGGCAGACCGCGTGAATATGGAACGTAACATGACTGGGAACGAGCCTAGATAGTCAGCACAACATCCAGGGTCAGTCTGCAGGTCTACTCAGTTAATTATCACTCAAACTGTGGAATATAACCACAGTCGTCCACATTGGTAAAACTTCAAATGTCACTGAGATTGAATACCGGTGCATGTTTCTCGGACATTAATCTGGAACGACAATATCAAAATGATCAAAATAATAATATTATTCTAGCACTTTAGCGTCTTGTGGTATTTTCATTTGTTGTCCAAACGTTGTAACTTAGTTTGTTTCATGATACACTGTAAACCAGCCCCTTCCTTCGTCAGAATCCGAAAATCGGGCAGTCCAAGCGAGTTATGGCGCGCGGTCCGCGGTC
>JANVCK010043118.1:0-12828 GCA_026546655.1 Epizoanthus illoricatus | reverse complement strand
AAAAATCACCGGGAGAACGGAAAGTGAGGCCGGCGAGAGAAAATTAGGCCTCCCTCGCTTTCTTTCTACCCTTTCCTACAGAGTGCTACTGACTGGGTTGTACAATTCATCTCTGCTGTGTGCACGTGCACTGACCTGCTTCATTTTTGATGGCAGGCTACAATCCATCTGCACTGGGACGAAGCGGTGAGAGGACGTTGGGCCTGGTTTCAAGCCTGACTGCTGCCGCTTGGCGCGGAATTCTTGTCTCTGAAAGATCATTAATTTGAGCAATTTTAAAAGGGATGAGCTGTAATTAGTAACTAATTAGCATTTGATTGGTGCCTCAAACCAGTTCATGGAAACAAGATAAGTAAATTCTTGAAAATTCCGTTTTCGGCAACAACTACTATAATTATTAATGGTAATATTAATTATTATTAATAATAAGTTCATGACAATCATTTTGATATATAAATTTCAGATGAGAAACAATTGCAAACTGAGACAAATACAATCAACTACATGCTTAACTTAGTAAGTTTAAAAACAACTGCCTATTTGTCGTGATACCTAGAAATCATAACATATCAAAATCAAACTATAATTAAGTAAAAAGTAAATAGATAAATAAGAAAAAAGTAACAAAAAGAAAATTTGAAAAAGAAAATAAGGAAAAAGGATAGAATGTGCAAGGGACTGCAATGTTAGTCTCATACTAAATATTAGAAAAATGTTTGTATTCCTCACTGGAATCGAATCCGGAAACTTCTGCGATCGATTCCCGTCAGGTACTCTAAACATTTTTCAAGTTTTCAACTAAAATCTCCTATCTGCTTCTATCTCTGTCACGATAAAATAATAATGTAAGATACTGTTTCTTACATTTGTGAAAAAAGTCAAATATTTATCAACTCACTTTATAAGATTATACATTTTTGTTATTGATAGCAAGACAAGTACTTACTATGAAAATTACTGGCAAGAGTGTGTTATAAAATTAGTTACTATCTAAATTAATAATGGTTACAGTTGGAACGCACCATATGGAATCTGAAGTAGTGTGGACTCCTTCCCCAGTTGTAAACTTTCTGGTCCCTAGTGACAGCAACCTGAAAATGATATACAGGATGCTTTAAACGCCACAATGTAACCTCATATGTCATTTGATGCAATATGCTCAAACACATTTATAATTCATTAAGTAAATTATACATAATGGCAAACGCTTCCTTTAGTAGGTCTAAATGAAAATCGTAGCCTAACAGGTTCTTAAAAATTAGGTTCTTATATCCGGGTTTACGATAGAACGGAGTCCATATAGGGGTCAGCTTCCGTATAGCGGTGGCTGTCCGTATAGCGATGGCTGCCCGTATAGTGGCCGGCGTCCGTATAGCGGTGGCTGTCCGTATAGGGGCCGGCGTCCGTATAGCGGTGGCTGTCCGTACAGGGGCCGGCGTCCGTATAGCGGTGGCTGTCCGTATAGCGGTGGCTGTCCGTATAGCGGTGGCTGTCAGTATAGGGGCCGGCGTCCGTATAGCGGTGGCTGTCCGTATAGCGGTGGCTGTCCATATAGGGGCCGGCGTCCGTTTAGCGGTGGCTGTCCGTATAGCGGTGGCTGTCCGTATAGCGGTGGCCGTCCGTATAGCGGTGGCCGTCCGTATAGCGGTGGCCGTCCGTATAGCGGTGGCCGTCCGTATAGCGGTGGCTGTCCGTATAGCGGTGGCTGTCCGTATAGCGGTGGCTGCCTGTATATAGCGGTGGCTTTCCGTATAGTGGTGGCTGTCCGTATAGCGGTGGCTGTACGTATAGGGGCCGGCGTCCGTATAAGGGTCAGCGTCCATAGAGGGGTCAGTTTCCAAAGTGTTTGAATGCAAAAAATTAGGAAATAGTCTCTGTCTTGAATATGAAAATTTAGGATAATTGTTCTTAGTGGAGACCCTTCAACACATGTTAATGAAAACTTTCAGGTCTTCTGTGTTAAGAAACAAGCAACACCAAACAGATCTACTCTTTATGTGGCGCAATATCAGTGAGTGTTCAAGTTATGGGGTTCCGCCCATCAGCTTCAATGTCAATTCATTTTGTTTTTAGTAAAATTATCTTTAGCAGGGCAATGCTTGGTTGGTTTAACCGTATATTTGTTCAAAGTATCTAAATGTCATTAAATACACAACTCCATTTGATAGAAATAGACTAAAAACAAAACAGAATGAGTCATTTGGGGCAAAAATGTAGGACGACACAGATGGAAGTGGATTGCGAATCATCAAACTTGATTTCAATATACACCGTATTGAGAAATCAACATCTCCATAACCATGGAATACTGTGGTCTGGCCCATTTAGTACGACATATGAGAGAGTTTAAGCATCTCGTAATTTTTTTCCTGCGAACAGCAGGGGTTGGTCACAATGACTTGAATTTTGACACATCTGTCGTTCGACGTCTCCCGTTTTCTATGCGAGATGTGTTTTCATGTTTGACAGCACTGCATCTACATGAAGCTCAAACCAAACAAAGATAGGAGACCTACGGCAAACAGCAGACGGCCTGACATTTCCCGTTTGCAGTATACCGGATGCTTAAACTCTCTATTTTAAATTTCTTTCCTCTTATCGCTTGTGACGACGTCTTCTTCATCTAAAGAAGTGTTTCCACGTTGTTGTTGCATAACTTACTGTCTCAAATGATCCACAGCATATCAAGTAAACTGTCTCATTCCTCAGTGCTTCTACAACTCTCGGTACTGGCTGTTTGAGATTGGATCCATGTCCAACTTGTCCGTACAAACCTACAAAGATGCCCAAAGCCAGACACACACTTACAAACCAAGCAGGACTACCACTCTATAGCACCTAAATATTGGCCGTATTTATACTAGCGACGAATTACTCCTCAGATGGATAATTTGTCTAGATATAAATTATGTGAAGATGAATTGGGACAGATAATTTGTCCAGATTTTGAAATACATCCCAATAAATCTTGTGCCCAAATAGAAATCAGTCATCCTCAATTTTAAGTCGAGGTCAAATTCGTCTTCTGATCCATCTAGATATAAATTTTGAGACGTATATGAATCTGTTTGCTAGCACGTGCTGATAGACGAATCAGGCGAAGACAAACGTGGGTCCATAATTCGTCTTCACACCGAATTTACATCTAGACAAATTATCCGTCAGAGATGAATAATTCATCTCAGATGGATAATTCGTCTCTAGTATAAAGTCAGCCATTATAAAGAACAAAACGTAAGTGATTTACGGGGAATTACCCTAAAGGCTAGTTGTCCAAATTCATGGGTTCAAATCTCATCTGCATCAGTAACTTTCCTCACTGACTTTCACTCAGAGTTAGCTTCACTATTATCTGTAACCACCTTGAGCCAGAGTTGGGTAGCACGACAACCTCTGTCATGCTACACGATTCTGCTGCGACGTAGTTTCAAACGTAAATGTATTCAATTACGTTCGACTGAATTAAACTTGACGGTAGCACAACATTTGAAACGGGCCTAAGAAACTTAATGTGCAGTCGTGATATATTCACCAAGCAAATAAAAAGTTCCATTTCATGTAATATCGTTTTCTCAATTTACTTCTCTGGGAAAAAGAGTTCGGTATAAAGAGAGTATACAACTTACCTCCTCCAAATGTCAGTACTCTGCCCTGCAAATGTTAACAGCTTATTGTTAGATGTCAGCTATGTCACAAAGAATTAAGTGAACATTTTTATCATCTTATATCGGAGCGTTACTGAGAAATTAAAACGATTGCAACTGGGACATTGTCGAATTTTATTCATGTGAAATCTCCTTTGATTCCTACAAAAAGTAAAAAAAAAGCGGTTCCCTTGTGTTTGAGTGACACATAGAATGTTTACAGCATAAAATATGTCACTGTCAAAAATGGTTGTCAACAACGAGAAATCAGCCAATTATTGTCCCATAAGCATGAACTGAACTGAACCGTTAACATTAACTAGCAATGAAACACACGTAGCAGCAATAGTAGTTGTAGTAGTAGCAGTAGTAGTAGCAGTAGTAGTAGTAATAACAGTAGTAGCAGTAGTAGTAAGTAGTAGTAGTAGTATTAGTAAGTAGTAGTAGTAGTAGTAGTAGCTGCAGCAGCAGCAGTAGTAGTTGTAGTAGGAGTAGCAGCAGCAGCAGTAGCAGCAGTAGTAGTAGTAGCAGCAGCAGCAGCAGCAGTAGTAGTAGTGTAGTAAGTAGTAGTATAAATAAACACTTGCAGCTCACCTCTGATGTCAGAATAACAGTATGGGAGTACCCAGCCGCCATTTGTACGACATCATACATGATCAGAGAAGACACGTGGCTAGGTAGCAGGGCATCCTCGATATTGCCCAAGCCTAGCTGTCCATGAACACCCCAGCCCCAAGTCCACATCCTGTTGTCTGACGAGAGCGCCATGGAGTGGTAGTGTCCACAGGCTACTGCGATACACTCCTTACCAGAAAGCTCCGTGACGTAAACGGGCCGTGTGTGCTGGTGAGTGTCACCCTGACCTAGCTGTTGGAAAGAGAAAATCGGTGGCATTACTCACTAAAAGGAGTATTATTTTAGGCGCCCCGTGTAGTACAACTCTATTTGGATAGGTAACATGTGTAGCAAATTTGAACAAATTTGTCATCAGCGACATTTCAGAGAGCATATTTGACAGACGTGTAACAGTTAAATAATATCTGACCTAGCTATTGGATAAGAAATCTAAAATAATATCTGTAAAGCGACTTTCACATGTGTGAATGTCGAATAATTCATGTGTGAATGTGTGAGTGTCGAATAACCAAAAACAAAGACATTACAATACATTAAATTCAGCAGTACATTTAGCCAATGAGGTGGCTGGAAATTGGCGGGAAAATGGCTCGCGTAGCAAGGTTGTGGCGCCAAAATGCAGTGCACACGCGCACGTATGTGTTGTCTTGTAATGTCTTGTCATTACTCTGAAGCGTGATTGGCTAAGAATCAATAGTGTTATTGCTTCCTTTCGTGATTTACTGGAAGAAAAGGCATTACAAAGACAAGACATGCAAAATCCGCTCTAATAAAAAAGTAAGAAGTAGAAAGTGTAGACATGTCAAATGCATTGGGTCTGAGCGGGGCTCGAAATTAATGCACCTATCATGTTAAGCGGGAGGGGAGGGGGGAGGCCGGACATATGTGGGGGATTTGACAGCGATTAGTTGCCCGTGGTTGGGATATTTGACCATTTTAATCAAATTCGGACAAGTTTTTACAGCAAATAAGTGACTCATTTGACAGTCAGTGATTGCCTCGGGTTGGGGCATTTGAACAGAAATGCATATCTGAGTTCAAATGCCCGGCCTTTGCCCGGCCTCTCCTCCTCTCTCTCCCCCCCCCCCCTCCCCCCGCTCCAGCTTAACATTGATAGGTGTATAACACCAGCCACTCACCAATGGCGACTCAAATTTTTCATTTGGCTAGCAATTTGCGATCCTACCAGCCATATTTGGTTAGTACTAGTCTCTTAACAGTTTCCAGTTGCTATTTTTCAATCTTAAGTTTGTTATATTATCTTTGTAATTCTATTTTGTTTCCACTGTTTGTTATTCATTTTAGGATCAGAAAGAACTAAATCTTTGCAAAGTATTGATAAAAAAAGGTGAAAAGACACTTGTAAAATCAGTGTCACAAATTTATTGTGGTGGCATCCTTTATCATTAATATCTTTTAATAATAGTTGTATTATTCTGTCATTGTGAGTGGCTAGTGCGCAAACCCAAGTGGCTAGCAATTTGTGCATGCTACTAGCCATTGTGGCTAGAAAATTTCGGTAGTGCTTTCGCATTCCTGACTTACTATCTTAAGGTAATGGGTGTGTAATACTTTCTCCTCATATTATTTATACCTCCTTGACAAGAAGTGGGTGACAACGTGGTAACACAAGACAAGGCCTGAATTGACTTAACAAGACATGACACGACACAGCACGTCACGGCATGACACCACACAACAGAAAGTAATACAACACTGCAGTACAACACAACAATGACAAAAAACCTAGTTCCAATTAAGTATTGAAGCTGTAAAGGGTTAATCGCACATTGAGGAATTCTCTCTGAATTATGCCTTTGTACTCAATACTGGTATTAACCACAAGCCGCTCGCCCAGGTGTCTCGGTAACCACTTCCCACATTAAAGACACTGAAGAAAGCATTCATATTATAACAAAAACTTTAAAATCAACTCTGTTTTAATGTTAACTTTAGTACTGTGATCCTTTCTTGACATTGAGCGGCAGGAGGCTATATTTTATGTTGTCACAATAAAAAAGCAGTGTTCTTAATCTTCCTAAGCTAATGGTTTCAGGTAAACCTCGAACAATGCAAATGTGTTACCCTGCTCTGTATATATGTAGGAATATCTCAAATCTGATTTTGACTTGCAAAAAGTTTGCAACTTCATAAACAAAATACGTCAAGGCCTGTTTGTCTTTTATACTACTTTGAGGCTTTTATGTATTTTCTTCTATAAACCTGCTGACAATTAGATAACTAGTACAGCAGCCAATCAGATTGTAGCATTTGCAGTAGATTTGTGGCAAAAGACTAATTTACAGTTCCCAATTTTTTACACGGGATTGAGGCTAAGGTTGTGTGGGCATTGACACAAACACTCTTCCTTTTGATATGTATATCAGCTTTATTATCAAGCTAAATGATTTCACGTCTCTAACAATGCAAGGCCAACTCTGGCCTCAGCGACAGATGAGGCTTGGTTACCTTTCACGGAACTGTTAAAAGATCTATCAATTTTATTTGCACTTTTGTTCTGTTTCGCAATTGGTTGTGGATCTAATAAATACTTACAACTCAATCAAAGAACCCGCAACTTTATGATCTCTCATTATCTAAAGTACAATTATACTACAATAGAGAAGAAACTCTACAAACCTGACCGTATTCTGACGATCCCCAAGCGTACACCTGTAGTAATACAAGATATTTAAGATATTCAATGAGGAAGGCCCCAGTCACCAAAGGTGATTTCATGGGGGTCTCACAAGAAATTACAATAAGTACTATAATATTTGCAGCTATTTACTACAACTACACTGAGTACTGAACGAAGTACACTGAGTATTGAAGACAGAAAAACGTCTCATTTAAATCAACTTACTGCAGTAGATGGAAACGCTTAAGAATAACTCAATAAAAGAATAAATCTATAAATAATATCAATGAACTTACTCCATCCTTGCACAATGCCAGCGTGTGTTCAACTCCGCAAGCCACGGAAAGCACTTTAATCCTGAAACAAAAATAGTGATATCTACTGTGACAATATATAATGTTAGAAACACTTCTTCTAATGCATAATTAACCCTCGCTCACAAGCGTATATATATCAAAGGACCATCTAAAACGAGATTCAAGATTGTTCCATACCAAATCTTGTTCATAAATTGAATAACTTTGTGACAAAAATGCATGTAATTAGTGACAGGATTTGCATAAAATAGCGGAACGTATTCACATTACCCAGTTTGCAATGCAGTGTGGGTAGTTCTAGTCCTAGTGTTACTCGGCCAAGAATATAATGTCAAATTATGCGCCAAACTCGCCGTTTGCCCCATGTTAGACTGGGACTACCCATGATGCACCGCGAACTCAGCAATGTGGATGTGGACTATTACAATCATGCAGTACCAAGGAAGGTTCTTGTATCTTCAATACGTCGATGATTGGTGTGTGAGTAGTATGGCAATCCAACAGGTAAATAATTCTGCGTCAAAATAATGTTAATTACCTGTGCATATGGAGAATCTCAACTCGGAATGGAACAGATTTGCCCTCCTCTTCTATCAAGTCTCCGTGGCCCAACCTGTTTTGAAAACAGAATTAGCAAAATCGTTTCACTCTGTTTCATCCATTTTTCTGTCCCGTGCTATCTACGATAACAGGCCTTCTCTCAGTCAATTTGTAAGAGCGTTAAATTAATGTCATAAAAGGTACACTATTTGGGCGATCATCCACTGGATGTTTTTTCCTGTCATATCTTTATTTAATTTTCTTATGTAGTAACAGCAATATAAGCATTAACAAGATTACAAAAACAGCAACTTACATTGTATATATATATCTTTCATACTTTATAAATATCAACAATCTACATGTACAATCATCCATCCGGTTGATGTTAACTTATTGGGAAGTAACACATCTTGATGGGCAACCTCGTTAATAGTCGGAGACTTTATTTCTCTATTTCTCTGCTTTCACCGAAGGTGCAGGGACTATGCTACAGGTTTCCCCAACCACAGCAGGCCCTTTGTAGGAGAGAAGGTGACACACACCACAACACTAACATCTGCCTACTCTTATTGGCAAGTGCGCAGGAAATAACACATCTTGATGGGCAACCTCATCATAAATCGGAGACTTTATTTTATATATTCTGTATTTCCCGAAGGGGCGGGGACTCGTATAAATCTTTCATACTTTATAAATACCTACAATCTACAATCATCCATCCGGTTGATGTTAACTTACTGGGAAGTAACACATCTTCATGGTCAACCTCATTAAAATCGGAGACTTTTTTCTTTATTTATTCTGCTTTCACCGAAGGGGCAGGGACTCTGCTACAAGTTTCCCCAACCACAGCAGGCCCTTTGCAGGAGAGAAGGTGACGCACTCAAGTGCGCAGGAAGAAACACATCCTGATGGGCAACCTCATCAAAAATCGGAGAATTTATTTTTATTTATTTTGCTTTCCTGGAAGGTACAGGGACTCTGCTACAGGTTTCCCCAACCATAGCAGGCCCTTTGTGGGAGAGAAGGTGACACACCACAACACTGGCGTTTGCCTACTCTTATCGGCAAGTGAGCAGGTTCTTTAAGTCCCCCTGATAGAAGGTCGAGGACTAGGCCAACAGCTTAATCTTCCTGTCCATAGATTCTGTTAACCAACTGTTTCTGCCAACATTACACAATCATTCTGTTCAAACACTAATAACCTCAGCCTCACCTTCCCCTCTGTGACCGACCCCACGTGTACACGTCCCCAGTGGAACTGACCACTGCAGTGTGCTGCTGTCCACACACAAGTCTTGTCTGTTGCTGGTACACACTGTCAAGTGCACCCTCCTACATTGAAACAAACATCACAATGATAGTATTTTTCTTAAATAAACGGCCCTCTACTAAATACTTTGCACAATATTTCTCAATCTACACTCTATTGTACTGTATTGTATTATAAATACACAGAAGTGTTCAAATAACCCCAACAGACAGCGATAAATATCCTGGGTTACTAGTCACTTGGTTGTTGGATCGTTCGAATCTGTCCAGACTTCTTGAACACTTTCAGGCCTATAGCTTCCTAAATCAGTTTTCAAATTGTTTCGGAATGCTATGAAAATCTTCGGAAGTGTTCGGAAAATCTTCGGAAATGTTAGAAAAATCGTTGGAACAGTACAGTATAATAAACATCTTATTAGGCGGCTGACCAGTAATTAGAGGTATGTACTGTATTGTAATTTACAGTACTGCATTGCGATACATTACATTACACTGCATTGCATTACATTGTATTGCATAGCATTTCATAGCATTGCATAGTACTGCATTGCACTGCATTGTAATGTATTGTAGATAGCTTTTGCTAAATTTTGAGTAATTTTTATGTTAATGCTACTCAAGATATTGTGATTCTTGGTATATGGAGGATTCAATGGATTCCGAAAGCAAATCTTAGAAAGCGATAAAACTTAACTTGTTCCAACTCTTGGCTTCCAAAACGTAAGGGTTGCTATTCGTCTAGGCAATTAGATTAATGTTTTTGTAGCCAATTACTCAAGTTTGTAATGCACTAGCAGTAATTCTAGTAATTTCAACTAACTCGCTTCCTTCCATAGTTGTCCTTATGTCGTCCCTGAGGGTCCAGCATGCTCCTGACAAGTGATAATCTATTGTAAGATCAAAATTAATATATTGTCAGGTTTACTAACATATCCTACAGTAATATCATCAGTAGAAGAACAACACAAGTATTATCAAATAGCTTAAAATATCTAGTTACGACTACGATTAGTTTTGGACGCTTTGCACTATGACAAATATAGAATTGCCAAAATGTGGTCAGTTGAAGTACTGATATCCCATGAAGTTCCTCCTGAGCGTTACCCCTAGAAGGGAAAGGCGCCCACACAGAGAAAGAAAAAAAATTTCTGACACCAGTGGTATTCGAACCCACGACCTCCGGACCAGTATCAAGGAAGTGTGAATAATACCACAAGAAAGCATCACACACCCATTACATCAAGATAGTAATCAGGAATGATATATGTAAGGCTTGGCCGCTTATCCATTCATTAGACTTGTACTTGTTCATTGCTCATGACCAGCTCCCGCCTGCCCTTGTAGTTCAGTCGATACAGCAATTCAATGATATGTTTTGTAGGGTTTGAATCCCACTAGGGTCGGAGTGTGGGCCACTTTGCTTTCTATGGCTAACGCTCGGAAGGAATTTCATGAGATATCAACAGTAGTTCAACTTACCACATTTAGTTAATTATATGAGATAATGTAAGTTATGCTTATTAAGTGACAGTAACTTATGCTAGGTTTCGTTAAAATGAAATGAAATGAAAACAAAATGAACGGATTCATCGAATTACCATACAGACTAAGTTGGTGACTTTACAACAAAGCAAATGCAAGCACAGGTGTGTGTGAGGTGTGTGTGTGTGTGTGCGTGCTTATGTGTGTGTGTGTGTGTTGGGGGGGGGGGGGCTGGCTTGGGTTGTCTTAATAATTTGCTCTGGCCCGAGTGTCCCTCTACTAGGATCCTGGCTTTTAGTCAATCAGCCCTCCTCTCCCCCCACCCTCGCCATAATGAGCTTCCCTCAACAATAAATGTCTGCACAGAATGCAAATACACAAATCCGTTCCTCTTACTTAGTTTCGCAGTCCATTTTCTGCTCTCTTCTGTGGTTTAAAACCAGCATAGCACACAAGAAGAGCTGCACGAGGTCCACGAGTAACGGCTGTCGATATTCCTCCTGGTAAGAACAACAAGGATAATGTTAACACAAATAACAAATAACGAATACAAAGTGAGATATACACAGGGTTAAGGGTGGTAAGGGGGGGGGGGGGTCCGATCATGTTTCACGGAAAAAAAAATGGTCATTTCACGATTCACGGATAAAACTCACAAATCACAGATGAAAGCAAAGAACATATGAAATAAGGGCAAAATCACGTTTCACGGGAAAATAAAGAACTAAATCCCCTTTAACGCAAAATAAAAAGGGAAATCACGCTTCACAAGAATTACTCAAATCACGATGCACGGGGAAAAATTGGCCATTTCACGTTTCACCGGTTTAACAGAACTTATAAAAACTATAGGAAACATTTCCTATTGTCTTGATAATGAATAGACATTGAGAAAAACGTTTATTTAACGTCTTTATCAAAAAGTATCACCGGATCTGTATTCTGTTCTTTAATATACATTATCTCTTAGTGCTTCTTTAAAGAGAGTAAAATCAATGACAGGCATATGTTTCAATTTTTATTTTCGGGTTGGGAGGGGGCAGGAAGGTTATTTGGAGAAATTACCAGCAATAAGTCAGTCATACATATTCGCAACATTCGCTGGTCATTAGTAGGAAGGGCGTTGCAAAGAGAATAAAGAAAGACTGTATCTGTACCTGATTCAAACTCACAGTGCTGTCAAGTGAACTCAAAGACGAAATGGAGCTTCCGGAAAGCGTCCTCTGTCGTGGCCTGGGCTTGAGTTGTGACGCCAGTGTTCTGAACGAAGGTCTCGAGGGATCCATAACACGTGACAGGCGGACCAGCACGTCTTCCTCTAGCACCATCAGTGAGTTCATGAGATGCGTGACGTGCGTAAGGATTGTTTCAGGCTGAAACCAAGACAAGTGCGACAAGTCATTCTTGGCTTGGACGAATGAAAAATATTTGGAATGTTTGGAGCATTATTTCAACTACCATTCATTCCTTGAGTAAGTTATTATTTCAGAAGAAATTAAGATAGATTTTAGTAGAAATACTTTGCACGGAAAATAAACATTTTTGTCGTTTCAGGAATTTAAAAAATCGTTACATTTATAAAAGTCTGGGTACGCCACTGTGTCTTATAATAACTATGATAAGTAGGTATCCGACCTTTGCCAGGATGAACTTGACTGCATCAGCTGGGTCCATACATTGCAGAAATGCACCTGTTATGGGGGTAAAAACAGGAGATTATTACATCATAGACATCCTACTAAATGCGACAGTGAGCAACACGAGTACAGTAAAAGAGGAATCTAAACGAGAAAGTGAAAAGAATCCAAAACATTCCACAGAGAATGACAAATCAACCCGATACAGACACAAAATACGTACTCTGATATGATAGGAGGAAACCAAAGACAAGTGACAAGTGTATTTGATTGCCTCCTAGCACGTCAGAGGTGACCTCTCTGATGATGTTCATATCGAAACAATGCTAATATCATGTTACTTATATCTCCGAGAGGAATGTGAGTGAGTGTTGGAAGACTATGTTTGAGGGTACTAGATTGCCATGGTTTGGTCTAGTTCTCCCCGCCCTGTAGATACCTCAGTAACTCGGACGTTAGAACATCTGTCATGAGACCACTGCGTCGTAGGTTCGAACATGTATACGTACAGGTACACATGCATATATACACACATGTACACACGTATACATACACGTACACGTACACCTATGCATACACATACACTACACTACACTACACTACACTACACTACACTACACTACACTACACTACACTACACTACACTACACTACACT
>JANVCK010043007.1:0-12828 GCA_026546655.1 Epizoanthus illoricatus | reverse complement strand
AGGGGGGGTGGGAGAGGGAGAAATAGTAAAAAAAATGGCACGGCAACTAAATGGCGAAAAACAGATTTTCACAAGAATCTTCCGTAAAAATAAAATTTGCAAACTCCCCATGCAGAGTAGACCAGAATACAGTAAAAGGCGTCTTAAATTTTCAAAATTTTCCGCGGAAGTATGCCCCCGGACCCCCCCTAAACACTTGAAGTCTCGCCCCTTACTATACATTCTGCCATATTGCGTCTGGATAAACAGTTATATTTGTCAACACACTAAAATACAGTATGTATTTTGTATGTGTATGTACACTCAGCTAGGACAAGCAACTGAAGTAAGTTCACAGATTGATTGATTACTCATTGCAAAAGGGAACTCGGAATGCAGTGAAAAACGTTCTTTTTAACCCAAAATTTCCGGGGGAGTATTCCCCCAGACCCCCAAAACAATCAAAATCTCCAATATTTCTACACATTCTGCCATATTACATATGGATAAACATTTATCAAAGTTTAGTGTGATTGCGAATTGCAAAACTGAACTCATAATGCAGCAGTAAGACGGTAACTCAAATATTCTACATTTTCAGAAATCTCTGGGCAAAATGCCCTCCTGCCCCCACCCCTGCCCCCTAAAATATACACTCCCGCCTGTATACATCATCCTGATCAATGATGACTATACGTCGAAAACGTTCGGTAATCCAACATTTTAAACTTTTATAAATATTTTGTCACTTTTTAGCGAATATTATGTCAAATAAATAAATGCTTTTACAAGATGCCAAGAACTGGTCACAAAAAAGTAAAAAAAAACGATAATATTTCTTCCACTCCCCCCCCCAAAAAAATCAAATGGTCGGTCCCTAATGACTTCAAATACTTTTTTCAGCTAGATTTAATTGCTGTATTACATTTGACACGACAGAAATTTATTGTTTGAAACCGGCCTCACTTTTGTTTAGAGACTGAGCAATCGAGTGTAAAACGAAATCGAAGTGTGCTTTCTTGCACTGCGAGACCATTTTGCTTTTTATAGGTGGTATGTTTAAAAAACCAGACATATCCTGATTTTTGACCAAAGTACCGTTTGATGTTGAAAAATTCATCAAAATTCATTTAACTTTCAAGCATTCAGCGTGGTATATAAACTACAGTCATCCTCAAATAAACAATATGATGTAAGCAAAACTGCCACAGGATAGTTGATAAACCTGGTTTCCAAGTGCTAAAGAATGGTCTGTACATACGACAAAAGTTTTTTTTTCAAATTTGTCCTATTCAACCCCACTCGACCCCTAGCCAGGTCCCTTGATGCCCTTTTTCCTTCAAATGGCGCCCGAAGGATTGTGGCTCCTTGAAGTTCTCCTCAGTCCTTCGCTGTTGAGGAAAGCGGAGACGACAGGAGACCTTGCTAACTCTACCCCACTGGGGCTGAGAAATAGTATGTATAGTACAATCATAGTTATTTGATTTTCTCAAGTTTATCATATGCAACCCCACTCTACCCCAGTGAGGCTGGCAAATAAACCGTATATGCCATCCATCCCGACTCTACCCAGTGAGGATAGCATCCCTGTCGCTGCAGTAGTCACTTAGTCAACAACCACTAACCATTACTGAAAATTGTTATTGTTCTTTACTAGATTCGAGCAAGCATCACTCAGTACCAAGAACGGCTCAACACATCCCAGCGGATCCTCGCAGAAGCCGAGCTGTATTTGACAACGGTAGTGGCCAAGTTCAATGGCACAGTTGAAGTTGTACCTGTGGCTCCAAACCAGTTCCCTTCTGTTCCTAACGTCCAACCAGGGGCGGGAGGAAATAGGGTAAAAGTGTATGCCGACTATGAACTTATTGTCTCCATGGCCAATAGATACAGGATGTTGGCGTATAGGTATAACACATCAGGATATGAAGCTTATGGCAAAATACTGAACAGTTACCAAATGGTAAGAACTGTCATACCATATATATTAGGGAGTTTAAGCAGCTAGGACGGAAACGGCTACGACGACGGCTGCTGAAATTCTACTTTCTCGTTTTTCGTTTTCCTTTGTGTATTATCCATTCGTTTTTATTGTTCCTTGTGTGAAGGAAGGCGAATTATAGGAAGCCGAAACCTGAGTTTTGAAGCCAAACTAATAACAGGATATTTTCTATTTCCACGTTCACGTTGTCTGCAAGACCCCAGATTTTTCCTTTTCACGTTGTATTTCTGAAGACGACGGTGAACAGGTGGTCAGCTTGGTACATTCCAACGTGCAGTTCATTGTATTCTGTAATTAAGCCTTTGTTCTCTACTGTCGACGTAGACGTTGCCGTCCTGGTTGTCCTGTCCAGGTTGGACTGGCTCTGAAAGTTTCTTATTCAACTATGTTGTTGTTTGTTGATAAACTGTTGTGTTAGTGTATACTGAATTCTGGCTGACTGCCCTGTATAATCTGAAGTTGATTCTCTGTTTTTATAGCCTGTGTGCCTTGTACCACAATATTTCATTTTACTTTCTTCAAATTTCTGTTTCTGTTTACATGAGCAAAATGTCTGAATGCACCAATTACATCTGCCTCTAATTATGTTATATTGCCATAGTTCAGTCTGCGACAGAGTTTTGCCCCAATAAATTCTGTTGTGTACCCCTGTATGTTGGGGAGGAGTGTCCTTATTCTAAATACCGCTTCTTTTGGAACGATGTATATAATATCACAGTCTCATATTCTGTTTATACTACTACTGTTTTACATTAACGATTTAGACGTTCAAATGACAAAGTGATTGTTTCCTCTTCAAACCAGATCATGCTTGCCAACACAACAGCTGCAATTGCAGCGCGCCAGATAGAAGACGCCATGACAAGACTGAATGAAGTCGCCGTCCAGAGAGGTGTGGCTGAAACAAATCTTGGGCCCAGTTTCCAATCCTCGCTTGCTGCCAGTCGCCAGAAACTAGACACAATTTCTCGGATCACAGAGAAAATCACCACTCTAATGAACACGGCCTCGTCAACTGGACGAAACGCCAAAGCGATGGTAGATTCGGCCCAGTCTACCGTTGACACTGCCAAGACTACGGCCACCCAACGCACAGCTGAAGCAGCTCAGGCAGTCCAGAATGCAACAGAAGCTTATCAGAAGACTTTGGAGGCACAGAAGAGAACTTTGGAGGCACAAGGAAATGCCACAGAATTCAAGGTGCGATTATCAGTTTGATGATTATACATTGTAGCAATGGCTTGACACCACAACCATAGGATAATTCTAATTAGTATAAACATAACAAGTGGATAGCACTTTTCACGCGCTCTGATTGGTCAATAAAAGGTGAATATCTACCACTATTCACCTTTTTTTCATGCGTGAAACAAGACAGCACGGCGTCCCATTTCGTTACTGTTTCTAATGGAGAAAATATTGCCATGAATGAAGCAGCAACACCACAAAAGACTAAAACAATACTAAAACTATTGTTTATACTAAAACAATAAGCGGCTCGGTAAATTTCCACCACTAGTCACCTCCACTGAGGGGAATAATTGTTAATTAGTATTTGCCAAACCATTGAATAGTGCGATGTACGATGACGTTTTCTTAGAACTAACAATAGGCGGATTCTGCTGAGGTAATGTTTATCAGCAAACCTTTTCAATTCCAAACACCTCTGAGAGTTTGAACAATGAAACTTTTGTATCGAACATCCAATCAAAGACTGTCAGGCTCATTAAGAACAACTGAAATCCGCCCGTGGTAACTATGTTGTCTTTGGACTTATTTCTTATATCTGAATGTAAATAACATTTATCACAGAATGATTTTCACAAGTAATTAAACCAGATAAAATAATATATTAGTTCTCGTCCTTTTTGCCCACCGCCTCCTCTGTTCTTATTTATTATTATTATTTTTACATAGACGCCTGTTTCTGTTCTCTGAAAAATTCTTGTTCCAATTCTCCAAGTCTGATCTTGATTCTTAACAAGACATGTGAAGTGTATTCGTGAAGCCGATCGTGAACCGAGGTTAAATGTTGTATCAAATGTGAGGAACATTTTGTTTTCAACAAATATTGCGGTTTCTTATGTAATTAGTTTTTGCCGATTTTACTTAGTGTAGTCAGTTATAAGTTCCACAGTGTAACACTGGCTGTATTCCACGGATATGAGTGTCTTAACAGCTTCAGTAACGGTGCTCATTTAAGACTTGGAGGCCTTCTCGGAGAGAATAACAAAAATATCTAAAAAATCATAGTTAATAGTTAATAGTTATAGAAGAGAAGAGAAACAATTTGGTGCTATCTTATTGACAGTTATATGCTATTGATGCATGTGATACAAGAAAACCGAGATAACAGACGGGAAACTCTGACAAGATACCATCTCTTTTCTGTCCTACTGTGTCCTCCTCCCACCATTGGCCATCCATATAATTTGCTATCATTCCCTATCATTCCCTATCATTTGCTTCCGTTTTCTATCATTAGTTTCATTCCGTAAATTGCTATTAGAATACTGTTTAAACCTTTGATTTACTGTTGCTTTCACAGGCCAATGCAACTGGGGTACTGGCTCAAGCACAGTCATCTCTTAGTAAGGTGATTAATGGCATCAACACGGTTGCCAAGGTGACCAACACCACAGCTGATGCTAACAATATATCAGCGAGTGTACAGGCCATGCAGCTGCCAGTCACCTTGCAGGAGATTCAGCGGCTTGCAAACGAGATTAACAACACTCAAGTGAATGAAACAGCTATCAACATTACATACGAGGGGGCCTCGGCCGGGTTAAAACAGGCCCGGGGAGTGGAAATGTTATCCAAGAAAGCAATGTAAGAATTGTGAAACGTTTTACACTATAAAACAGTACATACTTTTTATTCTACTAATGATGTACTATAATTAAACTTTCCCAGATAATAAGCCATCCTCCAAAAAAATAAGCACAAACATTTTTTAGACACAAAAGTACTTGCGAAATAAATGGCTTATATTTATAAATAAATACTTGAAGTACGACCACTTTCAAGACAAAAAGAATCTCTGCTAATAATACCCCCGAATATAAGTCCTCTCCCCCAAAAAAGTAAGCCAAGAAAAATGCTTTCTCACGGATATAAGTTTACGATAATAAAAATGTACATGGAATCTTTGTTGGTCACACTCCCGGGTGAGTGCATAGAGGAAATGGTCCTGTCGAGATATTCCAGTATAATAAATAAAAGTTATTCTACAAATAACACATTGCAGGTGTCTGAATTGACCTGAAATAAATTATGGTTTCTTTATGCCTTGTTCTCTCCCACTTTAATCCCACTATGCTCTCGTATCAATTACACTGGTCATACATAGTCTTGATCAAAACAGCTGAGTTATTATTATGAATTTTGAAGTGACGCCACTGTTGAATTTCAGTGTGTAATTATCCGCATTTATCTGTTTCAGCAACGTATCCCAGAGCACACTCAACACTGTTAAAGGTATCGAGACGTCTCTGAATGAGTCTGAAGCCCGTATTGAGGAGGCCAAGTATTTGCAGAAGGGCACAGACAGGATGGTTAAGGAGATCAACAACATCACCAAGACTGTAAGTATAACCAGGATTCTGAGGTCCATTGGCAAGGAAAAAAGAAAATTGTAAACATCTATTTTGTGTAATGTGGTTAAAAAAGAAGGAACGTTCAAATTAATTGGCGAAAGTAAAAGGCAAACGGTGTCTTTGTGTAGAATGCACGGCAGAAAATGTTCTCCTTCCTTTTCTGTATTTATTTGTGTGAATATTTTGTTACACATTCTCTCCCTCACTATGTCTGTTTCCATCCATCTGTCCACCTAATAAGTAGGTTTATTGCACTGTGTTGGTTGTCTCTCTGTCTCTCTCTCTCTCTCTCTCTCTCTCTCTTAGATGTTTCTCACTTTATGTCTGCTTCTCCCTCAGTTGGTTTATCTCGCTGTGTGTCAGTTCCTCCATCAGTCTGTCAGTGTCACGGTTTAACTGTCTCTCCCTCAATCTGATTATCTTACTGTGTGTCCATCTCTCTTTCAGACTGTCTATCTCACTGTTTAACTTTCTCTCCCTCCGTCTGTCCACCTCGCTCTATGTCTGTCTTTCTCTCAGACTGTCTGTCTAACTGTCTGCCTGTCTCTCTTTTAGTCTGTCTATCTCACTGTGTGTCCGTCTCTCTTTCAGTCTGTGTAATCTCTCCCTCAGTGTGTCCACCTCCTCATTTGACAGTCAGTGTGGCGATGCTAGAAGACTATCCATTCACCAGTTTTCTGATGGTTTCTAGGTACAGTCGCAGTTCTCTGTTGCTACAAATGTGAGTGAACAAACACTGAAGCACATCAACAGAACCATCCAGTTAGTCGAGAAGGGGCTCACGTGCTTCGTTGATGCCAAGAAGGTTGCCGAGAATGCTTCTGATGTGGCCCGGAATGCTCACAACGTGTCACAGGAGGCCAAGAAGGTACATGATATACATTCACAGCAAAGCGTGATATAGTAGGCCTCCATTATCTCGAACTCTCAAGGGAAACGAAAAAATGACTGAGATAATGGGAATTGGTAATATGGGGAGTGGCAATATATCACGACAGTGCCACGTTTGTTGAAATTTGAAAATGGAACTCCTGGTATGACCAGTGAACTGCAATTCACCATTAACGGGACTGGACGCAAGGACTTTAACTGAATTAAATAATGGAGTACAAACATGTTGACGGCGTTTGTAGTAAATACTGATTTGCGTATGCAGTTTCTTGTCACTGGTTTCCTCTTTCAATCGGTCAATTTCAACATTGATGGGGATAGAGGGGTTATTGAGATAAGCCAGTTCCAGATAAACCATGGTAAATTACTGATAATAAGGGTTCGCTATAACAAAGGGTTCTGTTCGAGATAACAAAGGGTTCTGTTCGAGATAAAGGGTTCTGTTCGAGATAACAAAGGGTTCTGTTCGAGGTAACAAAGAGTTCTGTTCGAGATAACGAAGGGTTCTGTTCGAGATAACAAAGGGTTCTGTTCGAGATAACAAAGGGCTCTGTTCGAGATAACAAAGGGTTCTGTTCGAGATAAAGGGTTCTGTTCGAAATAACAAAAGGTTCTGTTCGAGATAACAAAGGGTTCTGTTCGAGATAACAAAGGGTTCTGTTCGAGATAATGAGAGAATCAAGATGAGCGAGGTCGAAATACCGGGTACTACTGTGACGTTTTACTGGTTTGTCACATTTTCCAGCAAATCAAGACAAATGGAAAATAGAATTCTCAGTGATAAAGAGCTTCTTCTGCTACTCAATGTATTGTTTCCGCTAAAGTCGGATGAGACGGGCCAGAAGCAATTGAGAATTTGAATTCTCTACTCTTTTTCTTTTCGAGAAATTGTATCAGTTTTGACGGTTTGGTATTACAGTGGACAACTGATGTTTGGTTCCTATATTTCTGTCCATTGGATGCGCATGCGTGGCAACACACTGATTATACTCGGCCAGGGGGATTGCTTTGTGAAGCTGGCAATCCTCCTCCTACCTTTAACAACATATCAACTTAATAACTTTAGTTTAATGCGTAACTGGCGTGTTGTTGCTTCGTTAGATGTACGACAGCAGTAATAGCAAGATGCCGAATGCCACACAGCGCGTTGATGAAGCCTACGATAATGCCAAGAGTGCGTTTACGGACATAGAGTGGACACATGGAAACGCGACCAAGCTGCTGCAAGACGTCATGGAGGCAGAAGGTAATGTAACATAATGAGAATGAGAATGAGAATGATACTGATGATGAGGATGAGGATGGTGATGATGATGGTGATGATGAAGGTGACGATGATGGTGATGATGACGGTGACAATGATGATGACCATGACCATGACCATGGCTATGACGCTGACGATGACGATGACAGTGAACACAGTTATAAGCCCAGGGCTTATACAACTTCAAATGTAGTTTCGAGGATACAGAAAAAAACTAGTAGTATCTTATCAGATATTGTGTCTGTGCTACCAACCTGTTTTGAAGTCAGCTTTTGTTTTCACCTAAGTTAACTTTATTGAAGTTACGATACCCTAATCAACTCTCAGAGACTCCCCCTTTAATTCCCCCTTAATTTCCACGTGACAGTAGATAGAGCCCAAATTCATTTAGAATGTAGATGTCGTTGAGTCGTATATGTATTAACCACACTTTCTTGTTAATTGCAGTGCTTTTAAAGAGCTACATTGAACAGAGAGACGAGATGAGAAGACTGAAGACCGAAGCTGACAACCTCGAGAAGGAACTGGATAATGTTACCAGTCTGTTTGAACAGGCTGTTGCGACGTATAGCAAGTGTAATCCCTCGTAGAGAGAATATATGCTGCGATATCAGCCCGCTACGATAGAATTACGATATTTCTAATATCAACCTACCAAGATAGAATTCAGTGATATTCTAATGTCGGACCAACCTTCCAAGATAGAGAGAATCAAAGGTAGCCTCTGAATTAATTTGGCTCTGCAAGAGTTAAACTAGGGAGATGTATGTGAAACTAATGTGTGCGTAGCCACTTTGAATTTGTAAATAAGGATCGGCACTGTATTTTTGTTGATGAGCAACAGAAAATCTGCAAGATCAAACTAGCATGTAAGGCGATTTGGATACATTTTTGTTTCAACTTGATTTGGCTTCACAGTACATTACAGAACGGGTTAGCACATAGTTTTCCTTTGCTGGGTCCAAATGCTGTTACTACTTACAAAACTTGGGACAAAGTGGTGCACTCCTTCAACGTATAGTTGAACAAAATATAAAACTATTGTTGATAATATTCAGATCCGAATCAAATTTGGGGCTTTGTATCATTGGTACTTTTTAATCCTAAAATATTGCATGAGAATAATTTTGCTGTTCCTTTACTATACTTACGTAATTGTAAGACTGGTAGCTAGCTTCGTTTTTAATATTTTTAAATATAGCGATATATAAACTGAATCACTTAATTTGAAACATACAAATTAAGTTTCTCGAAAATTAACCTTGAAAGTGGCTTCTATTTTTGCACTAGTTTCAATTTGT
Source organism: Epizoanthus illoricatus (assembly GCA_026546655.1). NCBI lineage: Eukaryota > Metazoa > Cnidaria > Anthozoa > Zoantharia > Epizoanthidae > Epizoanthus > Epizoanthus illoricatus. The sequence continues at coordinate 3,792 of JANVCK010043007.1, read as the reverse complement.
TTCTTCGTTATCTAAATTGATTTACATAAATTTATACGATTAATACTAAATGAATTAGCTTCAATTTCCTTCCTAACCGTGTGAAGTACGAAGTGCAGTTACGTGGTTTCATGAATCGTAAGTGCTTCAGGTTAGTGTGAATTTGACTACACTTTTGGCTAAGTGAGGTACCGCATTTGCAGTGCAACTCAGTTGAAACTAAAAGTGTCGGTGTAAAATAACGGATATTTTTTGTATTTTCTTAGTTTTAGTTGTTAATGTTTTCATTTTTTATTAAAAAATCTTTAATTATAATATGCGTGACTACTAGCAACCTTGCGGTATCTTTCTACTGAGAAGTTGCACAAAGGCTATTTATACTCACATTTTGACCCAGGAAAATAAGAACATGTTTCTCGTTCATTTGCATTTATTTAAGTTGAATGCTTTTGTATGCTGGGTATGCTATGATATGCAGAAGAACTGAGTAACTTTTGTCCATGACGACTGACATTGATCACACTCACTGTGGAACTTGCAGCAAAAAGTTTTCACGAGCACAGATTTAACAATCTGCTATCTCGAATTTTCACAAACTGTTTTGGTAATGCTGAATTAGAAAATGTTGAGATATTTTTTACCAGAATTTTGAGAATGCAGATAGTAACCTACAGTTTTGTCTGTCTTTCTTTCCTTTCTTTCCCCGTTTTTTGTTTCTATCGGGACATTCTCGAGTTTGCAAAACTGAGGACAATTGTCCGAAGCCTGCTAACAAAACATTTAATAAAGATTCGAAACTAAAATAATTATACAGGGTTGGAAAGCCATTTCTCATGTTGACAGAATTGAAATCTCCATTTGCAAACATTCTTAGCTTTGCCTGTTTCCCAATTGTGACAGTCGCTTGGTTCCAGCCGCGATCAACTTCTAACTTCTCCATAGCATCCACTCATAGGAATTAACAATGGTTAGGAGAAACGGAGAATTGATCATCTACAGGGTGATATTGTGATATCACATCAAATTCTCCCAACCTATCTTGTGTTATATGTTACTCAGTTCTTTGAATTTTTCTTTGATGACTCGTGCAAGTTCTCGCATGAATAGGGACATTCTTCTGATTTAAGAAAGCCAAATTTATTATGATTATACACGAAACAGGTAATTATTATAGTTTATTATATGGACAGGAGTGTGTTACTGGGAAGTACACCAGTTGGCACATGGAAAACGTGTCACCCGGGTGCTACATGTTAATGTCTAATACATGATTATGTCAAACTGCTCTATTTGCCAAAGAAAGAACACCTCAGTTATCGTCCATATAATAAAAATATATTATTACATGATTTTCTCGCAGATAAGTATTTTATCTTCTCATTGCTGGAGTAATCTCAAACTCGTTCAGAAACCTCGATCGTGAGATATGTCTCTTGCCACTAGAAGATAGAATCCTTATCTCGTCGCTACCATGTAATAACCTCTATTTATTACATGAGATCAGAATCCTGATGCATTCAGTAACATATATGCATGTACTATAGCTGTATTTAGAGTGATGGAAAATATTTATATGTATAGACAGAACCAGCATTTTTATAAAAAGATGATAATTGGAGGCTTTTTATAAATAGTTTTGGACAGAGGAGGTATTTGGGGGCTGACAGTTCGTGTATTGATGAGGGAATGAATACGTCTATCTTTTTATAAAAGCTGTGTATAGGAAAGTTGAATCGGGCAATATCATTTTAATGCCAGCCCCAGACTGTCAGCCCCAATTTTAGTTGTTGTAATTTTAAAATAATTGCGTGAAGTAGTGTGCAAGTACTCGCCCAATTCCCTTGGGGTAATATCAGGCGGTGTGGGGGACTGGACCCTGCAAACTGATGGAGATCCCAAGGTTACTCCATATGACGTCACATAAAGAGCTTGTGAAATTTGCATATCTGGCTGCTCACTAGGAATATCCAAAGGGACTGGGTAGCAGTGTACCAGATGCCGCTGTACATCTTGGAGTTTTTAATGATTTAGAATAATTAGCACGCGCCGTTGTAATAATATTGCTTCGTAGTGTCAGTTTGATATTAAACAACTATCAACTTAAGAGTAGTCTGATCACGTGTTATGTTGTTTATAGAGTTTTTAAAAGCACTCATGTGTACGCTTTGTCGGTGAATACATGAACGAGTTCAATGTATAATGAACGAGGAATTTCGAATACTGCACGAAGCTTCAGCCGATACAAGATGCCAAAACTGGTCACAAGAAAAATAAGAACAATTTGCATGGCCACGTGCCCGCAGCCCCACAAAATCAAATGGTCGGTCCCTAAAAGCAGAAGATGTAGTAAAACCAGAGGATGGAGGCGCGAGTCGTGCAAAAAGAATTCGTACATTTGCGAAGGGGGTATTGTTTTTAGGCCAGTGCGTAATGGCAGGCTATGCCACTACATTATGCATATTAGTTTGAAGGCCCACTTGTAACCAAGATGCTTTGCGAGCGTTTCCTATCGGTTTCATTTTATCAAACTGCAGTGTATCTTTATTATCAAGGCACATACCCTTATTTATTTTAGTAAGAAACAAAATGACAGTACAGCCTATGTTGAAACAATTAGAACATCAATTATTTTGCCATCCTGAATTGTATTGGTCCCAATAAATATAACCGCAAAGCAGCATAGACGCTAACAGGCCTTTAATACTACAATAGAATTATTAACACAAAAAAACTGAATGAGACATCTTAGCATGCTGGTATTTCACACATGGCTAAAACGTTCATGTATCAAAAATAGTCAAACCAGACTGGTTCAACGTGGCGGCCAGGTTGATTACAGTTTTGCAGCTGTTCGAACTACGAACGTCGTTTTCTTCGGTTCAGTTGTCCAGGTCGGCTGTATGGCAGAGTTTGTTCCTTGTCTGCGGTGCCTGTGATCACTGCAAGGTAAGATAAAACCATGTACTGGGCTGCAGTTGAGCTGAAGTCGTACAATGAACACATTTCACAACTTTATTCATAATTACATCTTGCCAACAAACTCTTAATATCGAGCAAAGAACAATAAACGTTCGTCTGAACGATAAAGGCCGAGATAAATTATGTAATTCAATAATTAAAACTGTGTTAGTACTACGAAATTGCTGCTTGAGGAAGTCAATATTTATGACCATATCAACGAAACGCAACCAAGCGAATATAGTCAGATTCGGTCAAATTTCATGGAGGAAAATTTCAATTCTCAATTTGTCTCTGCTACTGTCGGTCGGCATGCCTGTTCAACTTGTAACAGAAGAGATTTCATAAGTAGTGCTGCTATGAATTCATTCACAGATCCCGTGACTGGATGAATAGATATAGTTTTCTGGTTCCGTCCGACTTATCATTTCAAATAGAAGCCAATAAGTATAATCAAGGTCGAAATGTGACTGCATACCGTAAATAGCGGTTATAACCCCCCACCCCCCTCCAAGCCGCCCCGGTTATAAGGCCACCGGTTTGATAATGGTCGAGAATGCTATGCTCTCCGCCACTGAAGCACTTCCGCTTGTTTTTCTTGTTTGGGGAAGGTTCCCGATCATTTCGCACTCGGCAGGTTTCTTTATTGACTTTCTCTGTGAATTAGAATTGGGGTAATTCTACAAAACCCCTTATGAACTTGTATAAGCCCAGGGTCATAAGCGGAACTTTACGGTATCACCCAATTTAACCCATAAAATTGAAAGTATTCATTTGATCAGGGGGGGAAAGCAACTTCCCATACATTCTCTTAAATTAAGTTTCAGCTATGTTCTCACCACTTGCAAAGCAATC
>JANVCK010042896.1:0-12715 GCA_026546655.1 Epizoanthus illoricatus | reverse complement strand
AAGAGCAGAAGGTTTGGTGTTGTTCATCTCACAACTGAAGAGTGCAGAATTCCCACAAAGCCTAACTTTTGAACCAGATGACAAAACCCATAACATGACCATTCATTTAACGTCTCTTGAAGAGCAGAAGGTTTGGTGTTGTTCATCTCACAACTGAAGAGTGCAGAATTCCCACAAAGCCTAACTTTTGAACCAGTTGACAAAACCCATAACATGACCATTCATTTTACATCTCTTGAAGAGCAGAAGGTTTGGTGTTGTTCATCTCACAACTGAAGAGTGCAGAATTCCCACAAAGCCTAACTTTTGAACCAGTTGACAAAACCCATAACATGACCATTCATTTAACGTCTCTTGAAGAGTAGAAGGTTTGGTGTTACTTATTTCTTACAATTGGAGTGCAAAATTCCCACCAAGCCTAACTTTTGAACCAGTTGATGAAAACCCATAACACGACCATTCATTTACGTTTCTAGAAGAGTAGAAATGTTCATATCACAACTTAAGTGTTAAACGTCCCACTGAGTCTAACTTTTGAACCAGTTGACAAAATTCCATAACATGACCATTCATTTTACATCTCCTGAAGAGTAGACGTGTTTGGTGTTACTCATTTCTTAGAACTGAAGAGTAGAAATTTCCCACCAAGCTTAACGTTTGAACCAGCTGATGAAACCTATAACACAACCATTGATTTGCAAGTGTTTGGTGATGTAGAAGAGTTGGATAATTCCTACTAACTTTTGGTGTTTGAAACTGGGCAGGACAAGCGTTGATTTGTTGGAAGCATTGCCAATATACTAGTTTAAGGCCCCCATACCACCCGTGAGATAACTCGTGTCTAATCAGTAATGGACAGAGTCGAATAACATACTTTGGTCGAGTTCCCTAGTCAGAGTCTTCTTCATTTTCATTACTGTAAAACCAACTGGTATAACTGTTGATTGTGGTAGGAGTGTCATCCCCCAAGAGACTCTCTCTGGAGAGGCAGTTCACGCGAAGTGTGCTACTGAGCTGGAGGCCCCCACCGGACATGTCCCCGGAGGATGTGAAGGGCTATGGCGTGTACGTGAATGGAGAGCTTAAGATGATGATAAAGGGCCCCAACAAGACGAAGGCATTAGTGGAGGATATTGCACCTGATGAGGTGAGTAACAAGAATATATTATGAACGTTTCACAATAAGAACACTAGCAGCGTATGGAGTTTCATCTTAAGGAACTTCAGTAGGTGCTTTGGTCAAAGAAGGTTAAAGGGAACGTGCTTGGTAATTAAGGATCCTCAACAGTATCCTGGACACTACTTTAAACTAACCGACCAATCAGGACACTTCCTGTTTCTTACTTACTGTTAATTAAATGTAAAAGTGTATAGGTTTTAAGTTTTAAAAATTAAATGTTTTCGACTTAAAAGTCATTGTTTCACGTTTCTCAGATATTCAGTCTGAGGTGTCGCTGATGACAGAGTTGTTCATGCATGGCAGGCTAGCTATATTCTGTACGTGCTTATGTATCTAAATATAGTTAAACAACACAGGGACGGCGGAGCCAGGGGGCTGATAACTTAAAAAATGGTGATACCAAACGTTTAGACATGATACACACATTGTAGATTTCTTCAATTGTTCAGCTCTCAGAATACAGAAGATATTATTTCAGGGGGAACCTGTACCGGACGACTCTACTTAGAAATCGTAATTTTGAACTCGAGTAACTGCCTACCAACGTGTTATTAACAGCAATATTCTATATTTTCACCAAATGATCAAAATCATCAGATATTCAGTCCCTGAATTGACGCTGGAGACCTCTTTATCTTGTGAAATTATGTGAGGTTTTATAAAGTCTGCTATAATCACGTCGAGTCTACACCAATTCTTCTCTCAATATATATATCCGTCTGCAGACGTACCGAGTGTCTGTGCGCACTATCACAAGCAGAGGAGAAGAGTCGATGGATCGAGAAGCCATGCTGACCATTGGCAAGGGTAATACACCACTCATTGCATTAAATCAGATTGCATTGCATTGGGTTACGTTACGTTACGTTACGTTACATCACATCACATTTCATTACCTTACATTGAATTGCATTACATTACATTACGTTACATTACATTACATTACGATACATTAACGTTACATTACGTTACATTACGTTACGGTACGGTACGTAACATTACGTTGTATTACATTGCATTACGTTACGTTACATTACGTTACATTACATTACATTACGTTACATTGCATCACATTACATTACATTGCATTAATTATTTGTTTAACAATTGCTCCTGTTCGTGTTCATGGGCCAGTTGCCGTAAATAGGTTTGATTCGATTCTCACTACTGTCCACACTTCTTAGTGAATATCTTAGTGAATACATGTAGAGAATAACAGGTATTTTTTGTACTTTTTTGATGCAGTTTGTAAGAAGAACTGAGAAACAGTAATTGCAAAATGTTATAAAGATGCTCATTTAATCTTCTTCCACATCGTTGCAGATGCTTCCCTCGCTCCCAGTAATGTAAACGCGACCCACGTCTCGCCTACGTCAGCTAAGATAGAATGGTTGCCAGGCAACAGTTCGTTCTCACATGATATCTTCTTGAATGATACGTATCAGCGTACGATTCGCCCGGGGACCTACCAACACACGCTGACCAATCTTGAGCCGGATCAAGACTACCGTGTGACAGTGAGAGCAAGGAATCCCAAACAGTTAACTGACCACGAAGGGGAGAGGGGTTGGGAGATTGGCGACCCACTGGCATCTGAAGCTGAATTTAGGACCAATCCTGGAGGTAAGAAAACTTCACACTTCAGGTTGTTTCACAGGCGTGAACAAGGCCTGACTAGATACAAGGTATAGCAAATCAAAATTAGTTGTTTTACAAAGTTTAAGTGCCTTGGAAAAATGCGATTTCAGCTCTATGTCAGTGTTCGTGGAGGCTTAGAAAGAAATTATCAATATACTCGAAACTGCCACAAACAAGTATTGAAACAAATCTTGCTCAGTTAATTAACAGCTGGGGTCGAAGAAATCATGCAAAAAAGAATTAAAATGACTTACGGAAAATGCAACGTCCTTCAAGTTAATACAGGATGGTGCTACTCTTCTGCAAATGTCTGCAATAATGTCAGCCGAAACGGACCAAGCAACACTGTACTCGAACTGCCACCACCGCAAACAAACTTGGCGACTCGAAATTTTTCACGTTTCTGGTTCTGGCGCATGCGTGCAAGGCACTATGGGATAATTGGCCGCTGACGGCCCGAATTGCTTGAACGCTAAATCAAAGCTATCTTAACTTCATCCTCTTCTTAAAGTTCGAGCTTTGTTTACAGTCGTGAATTCGCCTTCCGTACCGTATATCATAACACGTTTGCTAGATTTGGAGATTTATTAATTTTGCGATTTAGAAAGATCCAATTTTATGGTACGATTCCAGCAAGACTCAGGCCACCTAAACTACCAAAATTGCCAAAAATAAACACCCTTAAAAAGCGTGTGCGCAATAGTATATTTTACAGAAAAACACAAAATTATTACGTGGGGGATTTGACAGTGTAAAGCGGCCCTTGGTGGGGATTTTTGATCATTGTTAGAGTCCTTAGAGACTTTTTTGGGGGTGGGCATTTGAACATGCACCCGGACTTCTACGCCCCCCCCCCTCCCTGCGGGTTGACATTGATGGATGGATAAGGCCATAGAAATGGGCTTTATTGATTGTCATTTTTGACAGTAAGCAAAGTTGTCCGTCCTTTGACCGAGAAAAGATATGCCCGTTGTCATTAAAATAATTAGATATTATTTATTTTTATTAAAATCTTTTGTAAACTAGTTTTTATAGCAATCTAATATATTTTAGCAGTTTTTAAACAAATGTTTTTGTAATTTCACATTATAAATTGAAAATACGAATTTTATGTTTGGTATAACCTTACTTTAATAACTAACGGAGAATCTCAATTTGTAGGTTCGCCAGAACCTCCACTTAATGTGCAGGTCGTAGCAAGCGCTGCTGGTGGAAGTCAAACAAACCCAAACGGCTTAGAAGTAACCTGGATCCCTGTCACTATTACAGAGAAAGGGACCTCAAATGGGGCTCGCGTAACAGGCTACAAAGTGTACATCAATTTTGTTCCGTGTGCGGAAGTGACGTCACCGCTGGTAGACAATGTCTCGGTAGTGTCGTGGATGGTAGAAAGAGCTGCCAAGAAAAGCAAAGCGAATCTGCTTCGCCTGGCCGTCAGGACACAATGTGTAGAAGGCGAATCTGTTGATTCAAATGTAGTCGAGATGCCACTGGATATGTTTAATTTTAAGCTTAGTGACATACTTAAAGTAAAAAACGTTGCGAAGAAGGCCGAGCAACATAGTGAGGAGGGAAGGAGTCGTACTCGTAGCACAGAAGGGAGCCTTGTTAATGGAACAGTCGATAAACATAATACTCCGAAGAGGGTAGAAAACAGAAATACTATAGAAGAATCTGAACTTAAATCCAATTCAAGGGTTAAGGATGATAATCAAAACCACATCACATCACTAGAGTCACGTACAAAAGGGAAACCATTTCTATGGAAAGCCGAAATCCAAGACGAGTCCGACTACTCGGACAGCGGTTGTAGCACCAGAGTCGAGAGAGGGGAGAGTAGCGATGGAGAACAGGAATATGGAGAGGAGAAGGATGAGGACGAATTCGTAGAAATATGCACTCCACTGCCGCCAGATGAAAAACAAACTGACACTCAACGTGTACACAACAACCAAGAAATTGGCTTCGACAAATTAGAGGTAAATTACTCAGCCAAGCGGATGACGAAGATAAGCTCTAATTTTGTTTTCTCCTTCCAACAGTCATTATCAGTATATTTATTTGTTTGCTATTTTCATGAAGGGATAGCTCACTCCAGTTACTAGCATATCATTGGACATGGGCTAACAAACAGTTTCTTGGTGCAGCATTTTATCACCGACTTCAACATAGTTACGTTTCTGGATAAATTCAAAGCTAAGCGAGTTTTGAACAATTGAAAATGTTCAAATACATTTTGGGCGAACAAGTGAAAAATTATGCGAATGTTTTTTGGTTATATAGTGTTTATTTTATGGAAGAGTTTTTCTTCCAAATTTATTTGTTTTCATAAGCAAACGAGCCTTTTACCCTCGGAGATTTCGATAACATTTCGGCTCAGTCAAATAAAACCGCAACAATAAAGGCCAGCAGGAGATTTTTTATGCTGAGCAACCATGGCTGGACACTAGAAATATGTGTTTGTTCAGATCTCGTAGAGGTTTCTTATTATACTAATGAATTTGTATTGCGCATCTTGTAAGTGTCACAATTTTACCATCAATAATAGTTCGATAATTTTAAGTTTTAAGTTTTTATAAAGCTTGTTCAAAATTGTGTCAGGGCTCGGGAAAAGAAAAAATTGATGCAGGCTGGGATAAACGATTGTTTAAATCATTTTTGTTTTATTTACAGATTTGCCTACTGGCAGGTATATAAACAATAGGACACATAGTCCTCTGCAAGGTTTACGAACCCGTCCCAGCACTTAGAACTGTAAAGTATACATAATTACACCCATTAATTTTAAGTGTTATTAATCTATTACCGCATCTGTCAACCTCGGTAACCAGTAATCTGGGTGTCTCCGATGACAGAAGTGTTCATTCATGGCGTTTCTGCAAGTATTTGCGTATCTAAGTATAGACGGCATTCTTTTTGTGGTAACACATTAACTTTAAGTAAGGGTGTCTGAAAATCGTTGCCCTTGTTAAGAAGAACCGGGGGAGGGTCTTAAAAATTTTTGACCGAAAATAATTACTTCCCCCCCCCCCACCTCCTTTTTCATATTTAATGACTAGTACTTACCTTGTGTGTTCTGCTTTCTTAGAATGAAGACGAATCTGAGGATGAGAATGACAAAAATGAGAATGGTATCGTCCAGTTAGTGCCGCACAACACAAGAGATGAACTATACACACCAGAAATGACTGACGAGGTCAGCCCTAGTATGGGCTCAGACCATGCGATGTCCCGGCGCACAGATTCAGTGTCTAGTATTGGTGCGGAATCCTCGGCAAGTGAGTTTGATCTGGAAGAATTTGATGCTTCACTAAAGGCTCTACAGAGTCCGTCAAGGAAAAAAGATCCCCATAGAACAGTCGAGGATGATAAAAAAGTGTTTATTCGGCCTTTAGAATCTGATGAAAGTGAAATAGAAGATGTTTCTAGCGAGACTCCACTTTCAGTTATTCAAGAAGAAGATGAGGAGAATGCAACAGGCGGGGAGTCCCAAAACGGGGCTAGTCACGTGTCAGGCTCACTATCAGAAGGGTTTAAGAGCGACGATGATGTTATGGACCTACTTGATGATGAACCAGACAGTGGTGAATTCGTCCCTGCTTTGTACGAACCTACAGTGATTACAGACTTCCCGAAAAGTGATAAGGATTTGACTCGAATAGAGCCATTATCGAATTCAGAAAGAACACAAAAAGACGCTTTCGGTTTATCAAAGTATTTACCGGCAGTCAGTAACCCCGAAGATTCTGAACTCGAAGCTTCTGCAGATTCGACTGATAAATCATTAGACAATGTGCAGTCTGTCGGCTTTTCGGAGGAAGAAAGAGATCGGAACGGGACTTTTAGTGATACAGAAGCAGACCACGGCGGACTTGAGAATGTACAAATGACCTCCACGCCTTTGCCTGAGAACCGACAGCGCCAGTACAGAACTCCTGATGATGCAGAAGTGACAGAACCCGAGATTAACGATAGCCAAGAACTTGATGATAGTTACGAGGCAGAAGTCGGTGTTGGTACGGAGAAGGTAGAACCAAATGTCACTGAGGCGGACAGGACATACACGATAGAAGATGACGAAAGGACAGCCACTGCAGATGAAGAGCGGGTGAAAATCTTCATTGCTTTGTATGACTATGATCCAAGAACCATGTCGCCTAACCCTGATGCCGAAGAAGAAGAACTGGCTTTTAGAGAAGGAGATTTGATAAAGGTGAGTGACTGGCAGAGCTCTATGGGAACATTAGCGGATTTTGTGTTCATTGCTACTCAGTTGTCCAATTCCAACAGTTTGTGTACATGTTCTCAGTTAGACACATAGACATATATATATATACAGGTGCTCCCTGCAGGGCCTTTCAGCTACCTATTTACATGAAGTGCAAGGTTCCAGTAGTTGAGGGTCTTAGCCAGACCGCTGTATGCGGTTCATAATATTTACTGTCTGACACGTTGACTAACGCCCTCAATAAACATACCACAACACTGGCATTACAGAGGCAAGAAATTTGATTTAAATGAGAAAACAAATACTTGAAAGGAGATGGAGGAGAGGAAAGTTGGGAAGCAAAATGACAATTTGCATTGAAATAAAACGGTTGTTCCGCTCAAACGGACGCTATCGTATCTTTTCTTTCCAGTAATACGGGTTCCTACTTCCATCTCAGGAGCAAACGAGAGCACGTAAAGAAATATGTTTTGCCCTTGGGACCCGATTTGCAAATCACTTATTTCTCAGAGTGGTATCATTGTTTTTTTAAATGCTAAGATAAACTTTACTTTACTTTACTTTTTCTCTTTTTTAATTTTGTATAAACCAAGTGAAATTTAGAGTTTATTTTCGTTTTCAGAAACAGTTGTTTTCCATATAAGGAATGATTGATGGGTATGAACTGATGACCATCAGTTGTGGGACCAATCAAAATGCTGGAAACTCAATAACCAGAGGTTTGTATTTAATAATTCTAGATATACGGTAACAAAGACGATGATGGTTTCTTCTGGGGCGAGGCCCACGGACGCCAGGGCTTTGTGCCGTATAATTTGGTCTCCGAAGTACAGCTGGAGGAAGGGGAGGAGATAAGTCTTCCAACATCACCCATCATCAGCCCGTCACCAGAGACCAAACAACCAGCTACCCAAGCTCTAGACCCCAGTGTTCAGAATACCGAGGATGCTGCGAGTGTAGAGGAGCATGAGTACGAGGACCCGAGGAGCAGTGCTAACTTTAGTTTAGTTCCCAAGCGCATGGTGGCTTTGTTCGATTACGATCCACAACAACTGTCGCCCAACCCAGATAACGAGGTGAGACTTGATAGACAGAGATGCTGACTAGTAGACAGGAGACCTTACTGATATACATAAGCTGGCTGATAGACAGACAGACAGACAGAAAAGATACAATGAGGTAGACAGACAGACAGATAGACAGAAACAGGCAGTGAGACAAACAAACAGGCTAACAGACAAACAGACAGACAGACACAGGCAGACAGACACAGACAGACAGATAAATAGATAGACACAAACAGACACAGACACAGACGCAGACAAAGATAGACAGACCCAGACCAACAGATAGATAGACAAACAGACAGACAGGCAGACAGACAGAAAGAAGAGACACAGATACAGACACAGACAGATACACGCGCACAGGTAAAGAGTCAGATACACGCTAATAGTACACATTAGCAATAAAAGTCAGGCGGATATACAGACAGACAGACAGACAGATGGACAAAGTACAGACGGAACAATGGTACAGGGAAGTTAATAACGAAGCAGCTAAATCTGTGACAAGGTATCACAGATACAGACAGAGAGTGACAGAGAACAGATTGAAGTGAGTCAAGTAAGTCATTTCCTGCAGTGAAACAGTAGATAATAGACCACCAGCCTTCCTCTCAGATGCAGACAATGACATAGACAGACAGTTGGAATGGTATGTAGACTGTTACTTACTATGGCTTCCAATCTATTTATAAGAGTTTGGGGCCGGTTTCTTTTCGTCAAATGCAAGTTCCTTTTACACTCAGTTTAAAGTCATAAAAACAGTAATACTGTACCGTCAAACTTCCAAGACCCATGATATTCATAATGCACTGACTAATCCACAGGTCGAGCTGACATTCAAGGTTGGCGATGTAGTCTACGTTTATGGTGAAATGGACCCGGATGGGTTTTACACGGTGAGTCAGGTTGTGTTCTTTTGGAATAGAAAGAATTAATCGTACCCTAATGTAATATGTACATTTGTACTCACCAATGTAACATGTATAAATTACACTTACACTTACATTTACGCTTACTCTTACACGTACACTTACACTTGCTCTTGCACTTGCTCTTGCACTTGCACTTGCACTTGCACTTGCACTCGCACTTGCACTTGCACTTGCACTCGCACTTGCACTCGCACTTGCACTTGCACTTGCACTTGCATCTGCACTTGCACTTACATTTAGACTAACACATGCACCTACGCTTTCACTTACATGTACACTGGCACTCACACTTGCACTTACGCACTCGCACTTGCACTTGTGCTTGCACACATACAGTTACACTTATACTTGCACTGGCAGTTGCACTTGCATTTACGTTTACACTTGCACTTTGCACTTATACAGTTTGTCTTGCATTTGTACTTATCCCAACCCAAGCCCAACTCACTCTCCAGCTATTCACCAGTAGAACTGGACTACAAGAGAAAGAAGTTTGAAGCATTAAGTGCACAATTTTTTCAAGTATTCTGATGTGACATGAACCTCCCGATGTTAATAGTGAATGTTACGTATTGTTCAGGGTGAACTTAGGGGAATTCGTGGGTTGGTTCCATCCAACTTCCTTGAAGATCTGACAGATGTTGATGATGCTTTGGACGAACACGACACAAGCAGAACTAGTCAGGTATGCCTGTTTGTCGGTGGTTCCTTGCCTTTGGAAGTGTTATTGTTTATTTATGTGTGTGCGTCCATGTTAGTGTGTGCGTGTGTGTTTGTGTGCCTTTATTAACGTTTGTCCAGTGACTGTGTTCACACGCTGGGTGGCTCCTCGTAAAATGTTCTACGGTTGGTCTAGGATATAATGGAACGGAAACCAGTTGGAGAATAGCACATTTCCAAGATACGCCCCAGTTATCGAGAACAATAACGCCAAATCGAGGCCAGATGCGCAAACTACAGCAAATGTACGAAAACTTAGCACCAAGCCTCAATTTGACGCTTTTGTTCCCGGGAATTTCCGTATATCGGAAATAGGCTATTCTGGGTTTTCACTTGACGTCATAGCCGCCATGTTTGTCCCCCTTAACAATAGAGTATAACTACTTTCTTTTGTTCTGTACACCAACATGGCCGCCATGCCCTTTGTCATTTGAATCTCTGGGGATTGAATAAAATTTAACCAGCAATTACACACATTTTACGTATCCTACTGATGATCAGTTACTGATTGGTGTTTCCTTTCAGCAACATATAATTGTCTGTTCAATTGTAATTTTGGGCGCGTTTTTGTGTGTGTATCTTTGTGTGATACTGTGTTTGTGTAATACTGTGTTTGTGTATGTGTGTCAAATAAATGTTTACGCTTCTGCCGTGTGTGTTGATATATTTCTGGATTGCATGTTTCTGTGTATACTTCTTTGTCTGTTTTTGTCTGTCCTGGAATGCTGCTGTCATTCCGATTTCTTCCTGTTGTTTTCCCATCGTTATCGGATGTTCTTAGTGGCTTTTGTTGTTGTAAACAGGTATGTGTTGCGAAAGTTCTGTCTGTGTGTTCTTGAGTTACTCACTATTCTCATTCTCTGTCCTTTCAACTTTAGCACATTCAGTCTTGCCGCACATGCGCAGGACAAAGTCTTACAACTGTTGAACTGAGTCCGATAGTCTCAGTGGAGAGAGCTTAACAATGGACTATCCTTGTCACGTGGAATACATTCGTTCTCTGGGTATTTACTGCTTTCTCTCTTTACCTCGTCTTTTAACTGTGACTGATAATCCCCTGTGGTTTTGATAATCAGTATCCGATCTTGAAGCGACAGTATGCGGTCATAAACTTAGCCATTCAGAATAATAAGACTCATAATCATAGACATAATCATAGTCATAGTCATAGTCATAATCATAATCATAATCATAAACATAGTCATAATCATAAACATAATCATAACCATAAGCACAATCATAGTCATAAACATAGTCATAATCATAACCATAATCATAAACATGGTTATAATCATAATTATAATCATAGTCATAATTAGTAATGGTAATAGGACTAAGTGGAGTCCAATTCGTTCTGTAATCATATGAGTCTTAACAAAATTAAATTATCACGAGTGCTTTACACGATCTGACATATCAGCATTTTGAGACACTGTCGGCATTGATTTATGTCAAAAAAGAGCTTTGGCTTTTGTTTCGTTAACCACAGGTAACCCAAGCCGCGAGTAATAACGTTGGGCGCTCGGAACTGGATCAATATAAGCAAATGAGGCACATTAACAGGAAAAGGGTCTATACTTGGGCATTTATATTGCCATCCGGCTCAATTAATGACGTACCTTGCACGTTTTCGCGTATCTCTACCTTCACCTTATTTTTTCTAACTCTAAAGCCTGAGTCCAGTCCATCGAACAAGATTTGCAAGAGATATAGTGGGAAACCGAGACTTTTTCAGAATACGCTGACAACGACTATTTCTGCAATAACTACTTATGCAGGCCCCGTCCCGCAAAAAAAGCAACTTATAGGTTTGAGAAATCGACATGAAAGTCGCATTGTACCTCTCTCTAGCTTTGTTTTGCTGCGAGCCGAACTTCATTCGAGCTAGTATTGGCTGATCTTTATGAATATTCATCAAACAGGAGTGAATCGCAGATAGATTGGACGGGTTAGAAATGTATATGAATCCGCTATTTGAGCAGATGTATGGAAATCTAAAATCGTTCCCCAATATATTGAAAAACAATAAAATAGTTTGTAGTGGCGATTTCTTGTGTTTTTATGTCTGTTTAGCTGTGATTTGAGGAGCTGAGCGAAAAACAAAAGCAAATAATTCGACACCCCAAGTCAAGTTAAATTACTCCCAACGCCACAGATTAGAAACACAAGAAGTAATCACCACATAGCTACAGGTCAAAAACTAAAACTATTTTGTAGCTTTTCAGTACATTTTAGAGACAATTTTCAGTTTCCCATACATTTATTTAAACGGTCGATTCCCGTACGCGTACGTATAGTGATCAAACTGTAATTACTCGCAGCTTGGGCTACCTATGACTTAACCACAAGGAAACCTTGAGAGAAGGCGATAATGTAACACGTATCATTTTGTGTTCCCTTACGTTATTTGCGCTCTAACTTCATATTGCTTTTATTTCTCACTCTTTTGCACCTTTGATTTCTAGTTTGTTGCATTTGATACAGTCCTGTTTATTTTACTTTTATTCTTCTGATTTTTATCTCATCGATCGACATCTCATATGGTTGCTTTGCGGTTCTTTGGTTGCTGTCTTTTTTGCGTTCATGCACTCGCCCTCTCGTTATCAGTCACCATCCAACCCACGCACATTCTGGCTCATCATCTTGTGTTACTTTTGTTTTGTGTTGCGTTCTCAGACACCCCGTGAAGTTAATTAATCAATTGTAATGGGTAATGGATGAGTTGGGAATTTTTATTAATAAACACAGACAGCATTGTATATGGAGTAGAAATTAAAAGTAGCATTAGCTATACTTTAAGGTAGGAGTAAAGGGTCCTGGGGTCATTATTCACTTTTCTTTTGTACCTTTATTTTTGCAGAAGGAAAATAACGAGGAAGCCTTTCTATAGTTGTTTTTACCACAGATTCGTAATTTTGAAATAAAAGTAAGGTATCTCAAATACTAGAGC
>JANVCK010042785.1:0-12831 GCA_026546655.1 Epizoanthus illoricatus | reverse complement strand
AAGGCCTAATTTTCACACTTGTATTTTATATATATTAAGCATTTTACCAGCATAAAATTTTCTATGAAATTTACCCATAGTAGGTATTAGACAACATTTTGTGCTGGTACAGCTGGAATAGAAGAATAATTCTAACGGCTGTGTAATACCGTCAAACGGTTTTAAATAGAGGAGAGCTTGTAAACTCGCCATGCTGACACTATTTGGATCTATTCGGTCGTCCGTTTGACTATCGATGCTCGCGGCTTCAGTTATGGCTCGAGTTGATTTCAGACTTGCGTTATTATACTCTATCTAGGGATTGTTCTGCATAAATCTTTGCCTTTAGTGTATTCTATGTCTGCTAATGTAATCTCGAATCACACGTTTTTGTGAAAGAAAAGCAACCTCACTGGCTCAGTTACTACCACTTCACGTCCACTCCATATGTAGGCACAGATTTACAGCGCGTTCGTTTTGGATATTCCTATTCCGGAATGGAATATACGGAATGCATTCTGGCCATTCTGCCACCTGGAGCAGAATACACGGAATGTATTCCAAGTATTCCAGAATAAGAATAGTTCCCAAACGAATGCATATTCCGATTATTTCCGGCAAATCTTATTCCGGAATAGTCCCAAACGAACGTGTTCTTAGTCCTGAACAAAGTCGGATGTTCACTAACGCCTAAACTGGTACAGTGGACGTAACATGTACGCCTGGTTAAATGTCTGACGTTAGTACTTAGTCCTTTTATGCAACCGGCCCCAACTGTTCTGCTGCTTGTAACTAAAGCACCACAACTTGCGCCAGAAATTACAGTTGAGGCTACATATACTAAAGTTACCTCTGTTTGGTCTGATACTGCAATCTGACCGCAAACGATACCACACCAGAGCACTTCCTTTTTTATCAAGGCTGCACAGCTCAAGCCTTGAATGGTGAAGGATTCAACCCTGCGTCATACAAGGTACACTCCGCACGGCACTCCACCCTGCCTGCCTCACTACAGCTGATCAAAAGACAGGATGTCACTGCTTCAAACAAGGTTGTACAAGTTCGAACATCAAGCCAAAACTGAAAGCACTTACAAAACTGAGAAGTTCTTCCTGCTATTGCTTAGAAATAAATGACGGTTTTGAAGTATATGTATATATGCAGTGCACTTATTATATAACATGTATGATAGACTGACACAACATCTGGCACAGCTAGTGATTGAGAATGTAAACTACACCTTCAGTCTGACTTAAAATGAAGTGTCAACAAAAACAAAAAAAAATAATAACAGTCATAAACAAACACATAACATGCAAAACATAAACGTCTGATGATCGGTGCCAAATGTCACCCGTAGTTCTGGCACACACGAAACGAATCCAGCTTGTTCTGCAGGTCAAGCTAACAATGGGAACTGAATAAAAAAGGTGTTACCCTTTATAATAATATACTTACTTTGCCCCAATTTTACCATAATAACAATAACAATAATAATGATGGTCGACATAATATTCACTAAAAGTGATAAAATATTTATAAAAGGCTAAAAGTTTAAAATGTTGGATTATCGAACGTTTTCGACGTGAAGTCATCATCAGGATAAAAGTTCGTCAGCTCGACCCCAGGGCAAGAGAGAAGCCTGGGATCGAGGTTGCTGGTCTTTTACCCTGAAGATGACTCTATGTCTAAAACGTTCGATAATCCAACATTTTAAACTTTTAGCCTTTTATATCAACTTTATAAATATTTTAATAATAATGATAATAATAAATATTCATTTACATGTACATATAGCGCAAATTATCATACAATGTTCAAACGCACACTCAATATATCATCTATAATTTACCTCACCATTCAATTAATACATGCATGTATATACTCTGTGATTTACCTCACTAATTAAACTAACCTCCGTGACGTACCTCACCATTTTACACATCAGTGCTTTATGATTTGTCTCACTATTTTAAAATATGCCGTTTTTGTTCAAAAGGCTTGTTCTTGGAGACTGTGTGTGCATGTTCGGGGAGGAGCGTATTATTGGTGGGAAACTTGTATCCAAATTATATATCACTGTTCAAAATACCATATCGCACACATGTACATGTAATTACCCAATGTAAGACCAACAAAACACAGTGTTGCTGTACATAATTTACAATAAGTAATAAGAAACAAGCTCTGGAGTCGGGGACATGAAATTGGAAATTTCTCTGAGCCACTGTAATTATAATAACTTCACTACAAACCTATTTAAATTGTAACTTTAGATTTAATAATGTACTGTACTGCAAAGCAAGGCAACGCACCTTCCTGAATTTCCTGTAGAGGCACTTTGACACAGGACAGTCTGGCTTAATCCTGCCATTCACCATCTGGGACATGATATTCCCCAGAGTAACCATGCCAAGAATCACCCTGAATGGAATATAACCACACAGATTAGTTGTGGTGATTCCTTTTCTCACCTGTCTCAAGCAAACAATAGGCCGGTTCACTTCAATGTTCAAGTGCACTTCAACTGCAGCCCAACCACACTTGAAGTGCACTTCAGCGTCTTTGAAGTGTTCGCATCTCCCCAGCAACTAAGTGCAACTCAAGTGCGAACCTCGGCTTCGTATTTTGCCGTGCACACTCAAGTACTCTTAAGTGCAAATGATTTGCACTGCAAGTGGACTGATAGTGATCGCTACTGTGAACCAGCCTAATAAGAATATTATCAACATGCGTTCATACATTGTGTACATTCTATATCTTCCCCCATGCAAAGGAATGGAATTCTGATATGTATTATACATGACAGAATTCGTTGCAACTTTATAATTCATACATGTACATGTATCATTTATCATACATGTTGCTGCAACTTGAAGTAATTCGATCCTTTGTTTTGCACTGCAAAACGTTTCTGCATAGGATGGCAAAAATATCGGAGTTTGTGTCATAACTATGGTGCACTATTCATACTAACTCATACATGTACTTAACACTGGAGATGGAAAATGTATTTATCTTCAAGGTTGTAAGTGGTTTTTATACTCAAGTGCCACAGTCTGTTTTCAGAAAAAGTACTAGCTGTTTAAGCTTGTTTTTTTTTTCATGTTTTACAAAAATAATATCTTCAGAACAAGTCTTGCCACCCCTTTTGTTATCACAACACTAGCCAGCCAGACGGACGTATAACAAGTTAAAGAGTGTTACACCCTAATTTGGAAGGAATAAAAGATTATACTTGTATACTAATACTGACAACTTGTAGTTTAAAAACGGCCTCGTCAAGTTCGCTTCATGTACAGAAGTAGAATTTCAATTACTTAGCTACATGTATTATACACTAGGAGGTGAGTGGTGCCAGTGGCATTTCTGACATTTTGGGACGGAAAATGAAACAATAATAAACATACACATTTTTCTTCCGTTTTACACATTATGGTAATCATAAAATGTTTCACTCAAATCACACAACATGCACACAACACACAAACACACGTGTTGCAGGTCCCTTGATGTATTAACTGTATTTATATAAATATATAGCCTGATTAACTGCATACAATGATATACACGTATCTGTCCATATTTTCGATATCTCTCACAATGAGAAGTGGGAACCACAGTGATTCTCTGACATATAACATCCCTTGAACCAATCAGATGGAGAAAAGAACATTTTTCGAAAATAGAGAAATCACTACTGATGGAATCAAATACATGTACATGTATCCTACTCACTTACCCACTCTCATCTACCACTGGCAGCTGGTCATAGCCTTCCCTGCAGACCGGTGGACACACAACACATTTAGTGATTACACTTAATGACTGCACTCATTACCTTACAGGAATTAAAGAGTTGGAGGGTAACATGGTTTTAAAACTGAATGAATAAAGAAAATTATTATCTCAATTCTGCTAAATTAATTAATGCAATGTGTTGCTTTGTCCTGCTCTACATGTATATCTAACGCGTTAACAGGAAAGGGGTCTTGTCGATTTCAGGCTAATAGTCGTTTTCAGCATATTTTCCAAAACTCTGTTTATCGCACCATATGTCTTGGCAAGTGCTGTTTGATGGATTGACTAAGTTCTCGCAGTTAAACATGATAGGATTTATGGGCAAAGAAATACGATATGGTGCTTGTTACGTCATTAATTGCTGCGAAAATGTTCATCAAAATAGCCAAATATGGCCAAGTCCATTAGACCCCTTTCTTGTTAATGTGCTACATATACATGTATCTCAGTTGTCTTATATACAGAGCCACTTACAATTGTAGAATGTTAAAATCAAATGGTTTTGGAACACATGCAAGCCCTCATCTACTCCCTCATGATCAGTGCAATGCAGTAGCTACTTTCTCTGCCAAATCTGTACATATACTGTACTCCAAATCTATGTGCATACTGTACTCCAAATCTATGTGCATACTGTACTCCAAATCTATGTAGAAACTGTACTCCAAATCTATGTGCATACTGTACATGTACATGTCATACCCTTTATGAAACACGGATTTCCCAGCAACTCTGCAAGTGTATGTGATGCCACTGTTCCTTTGTACTCTAGATTTAGACTTGACATGTATGAACGAACTGCTGCAGTTCGGTATACTTACCGGTGAAGAATGTCAATGCAAGCCTGGCATGTCACTGACGGCAGGACGGTCAGGGGAGTGGGAAGATTCAAACGGTGAACTTTCTCATCACACCACCTAAACAGAACAAAAGGCGGCATGTTCATAACATACATATAAATATATGCATACATGTAAGTCATAGGATTTCACGGAAACACCATGAATGGAAAATTGCGATACACCACATCGGCGGCCAGTTGTTTGAATTCTAATATTTACTACTTCTTGCATTTCAAAGTTGTTATCAACTATAAAATGTTTTTGATCAGTATTAAACAAATGCTAAAGTATAAAAATCATTTAGGATCAAGTCTGTCATGTTATCTACTAGTATACGATGTCTCTCGCATGTCTACTACAATTGCAGGTTGAATTTGAGGAGTAATTGTCTTTTGCCTTGTTGCCCTGCCAAAAAATAAGATACAGCCTTGGTGCCCTCAGTTATTAGGAAAATTTTTGAAGCCAAAATTGTCTACCCTCAAAGTTATGCAGTTCGAGTCCAGAATAACAATATAATGGATAAAAAGTTCAGTGCAGGCCCTTGAATGACAAGGGATAATATTAACTGAGTTATTCAAATGGCTGGAGAATGTTCTATGCACGCGATGCACACGCAATAATTTACGTTCTCTCGAACCAGGTCTCAAACAAATATACTGAACTAACCAGAACCTTTTGAGTTTATTCGTTATCGTTCCATTAAAGACTCAAAAATATCCTAACTTAAACTCTCTTCTCTGTAAATCTCTGTACGTTCTCTCATGATTTACAAGTATAAAAGTCTTAAATCTGTTTTGCTCTAGTCTAAACTTGGCTGGTCAACAAGATTGCCGTCACCGAAGTCATTTCCGCATTTTCGACGGGCATTGTGCGTTGATTGGCCGTTATTTCGAGCCCTGCTTCCATTTTCCTGTACATTCCGATAGAAAAGCTTTTAAAAGATGATTTCGAGATGGGAAACTCGTCCTTTACCTAATTCATATTAGATGATTTTCTCCCGTCTGTGACGAGTTTCCCAATTTGGCTTTTGAACTCATAATTTATTTCAATGCTTGTTTTAATTTGACACTAATGCGTACCCAAATCTTACACGCGATCTTAAAGATTAAAGATTTCTCAAAACTTTCGCCTCTTAAAATCTCCAAAGTAGCAAAGTAAATTTTTATTAAAGGATTTTAACGGCTCCGGTGTCGAAAGTAAATTATATAGACCTGGGAAAGTGGCTAGGGCTTCCCAAAGAAGCGAATCCGAGCAAAACACGCAGCTTAGCATGTGCAGCTAGCAGGAGTCTATCAGCGAAAGGAAGGACATCCGATGTGGGCCATCAAGTGTCTCAACGTTTTAGTCTTCCCGTTCCGCCAAGGTATTTATTGTTGGGATTTTATATCTCTTTGCCTTCACCCATATCAGAATGACAAGATCGAACACACGGCAACATGCACTGCAGTTTTATCACGTTCTTTGTCGGAGCGGTGGTATGTCAATGAAAACTTGTCACTTTAAAATTGTCACTTCCACATTTGTTTTGTGAAAACAAAAGTCCGAAGCGCCTGAACGTGATAATTACTAATTTTCAACAAACTTTGTAGCGCTTCTTTGATGATCGCTTTAATTATGCTGAATTCGATACTGAATTCGCTATCTACATCAGAATCTCCTTTGACTTTTAATTAAACTTGACTGTCAGCTTCAAACAAGTTTATCGTTGTTACCAAAGTGTACTTAGAACTTGTACTGACCCTAGACCCTAGGGTCCCTTCATTAAAATTTGCATATTCTACGGACCCGAGACCCTAAGCGGACCCGAGACCCTCGGCCCGAGACCAGAGAGTCATGGTATGTTACCTCTGCACGGTACTGTAAGCCCTGTGCTTACACAAGTTCATAAGTGGTTTCATTGGTAGAATTTAAAATACCACAATTCTAATTCACAGAGAACAGTCAATAAAGAAACCTGTCGAGTCCGAAATGCTCAGAAATCATCCCCAAAACAAGAAAAACAAGCCCACAGTGCTTGGGGGAGGACATTGGGCCCCTGAACATTACCAAAACGGGTGCGCTTATAACCCAGGGAATTTCGAAGGGGGGTTATATCTGTAACTGGGATTTTACAGTATGAAAGAAAAAACATCAGGCCTCACTGTCCTTCTTCTCCTTACCACCATTTGTTGCAAACTCCTTCAAGATCAGGTTCAATGAAACCAGACTGTTCCATCCAGTCATCACTAAGAAACTTTGACCTGTGAAAATAAACCAGCAGCCTCATTTACAATGAACAACAGCATTCTACAGTACAGGTCAGGCTATGGCTTTAAATTTAAATGTAATATAATACTTACATGTACTGTACCAAGCGAACTCGAACACTTTAATATACACGGTACAACCCTCCCTTATTACAACCCATTTATTATTGTCAAACTAACTCTAGAGAAGGTAAATTACCAAACTTTCTACTTTATTTAACAGTCATGCATTCAAATTTTCATTCACATCTTAGAGCTAGTATTTCCATAATAATTAAACACATATAGATGTGCTGCATTCTCTGTCCACCAACTGCGAGAGCAATGCAGCATACCCCCACTGGAGCTGAGAGCATAAACCACAGTTTTGGAGAGAAAAATATTCTTAATCGACTAAACATACAAAACTGGACTAAACTGAATTTATCTTTCTATCAATATTGGGTTGAGTTAACTTTCTTTCTGGATGAGGAAATATGTTCTAGGACATGACTGGAACCTTTCAGTGCAAAGAGGCTAATGACTGCAGAATACCGACTGTGTCAGTTAAAGAGGGTCAAATGTCGCAAAACACCAATTGTCAGGTTGTGTATGCATATAGTGCACTTCAAGATGGCAGACAAGATTGCGGATATGTACATTAGAGCTGGTAACTAATTCGACTAAGATTAGTTTGGGGGTCTGGGTAGCATTATATAAAGTTTTGAAATCGACATGTTTGCAGTGAATTGCTTGGATGGTCTAGTGGTCAGTGCATCAGACTCTCGATCGTGGGTTCCTGGTTCAAGTTGACTTCAGTTCCATTGATTTTTTTGTCTCTTTTATTTCTATTTTTTAATGTTTCTGAAAAACCACAAAACAGCAAATTTTAATTTTTAAAGTCAAAATTTGACAATTTCAAGGCCACCATTCTCTCTTGGTCATACATGTACTCTCGGTCAAAAACTTCTGTCAAATTCTGACAGTTCAACTAGGAGGAGTAGTCGCACAGACAGATGCACAGACAGAATCGAGGCCAGTGCTGGACCTCACATACACACCATACCTGATACTCCCACCTCTGCTGAGCTCCGGTAGGGATAGTAATAATAATAATAATAATAATAATAATAATAATAATAATAATAATAATAACAACAATAATAATAATTTAATAATAATGGAATATCCACAGAGTAGCTCTTCATACACTGGAAGGCGGCATACGCATTATGGTTTAACGTCCCTGTCAGTGTCCACTCATGTTGTGGCAAAGGTAGGTTGTACAAATAAAACTCTCAGCCAAAGCTGGGAGTTAAACATGGGACCTCCCAGTTAGCAGTCTGGGTTCCTACTGACTGAGTCAACTGTGCTAAAACTTCTACAAAACAGTCCAGACTGCTAATCTTCGTTGTTTCAGTGTTGTATACTCACATATAGTTTCTGACTGAGTCTGGTAACATAACCAAGCATCTCTGCCCTTCACCCAAACTCTTGGCTGCCTGCACAGCTATGGACATCGCAGTGCCACTGGAGCCACCTGCACAGGAAAGAGTAAAAGACTGCGTCAACAACATAATTTACATGTGCTGCAGCTAACTGCTACGTAAATCAGCAATTCACAAGATAATATAAAATTGGATCAAGGTACATATATGTACATGCACATAATACAATAATTATGTAGGGACTGAGGTCCTTTTCAGATGGCCCAATCAAGCACTCCAAAACCACCTACAGCTTTTAATAATATCACTTTTCCTAACAATTATCTGTAGATATTGTGGCATATGTTACAAAATGACACAGTTCCTCCCCGTTTCTGTGGCTACATGTACCAAATTTGAGTGACAGCTGGTCAAAGGACATCTGTACATTTTTAGAAGTGAATGACTGCATGTAATTACTGCTTTCAATTCAAACGTATTACTCTGACATTAAAGGTGCATTACTTTTTGAGTAATTTGAACCAATTTAATTAGACAATCTTTGATGTGACCAGCAAAAATCCAAGATGATCACGGCCTTAAACTCAGGTAGATTAAGGCATGGGTCAATAGTACTTAGTGGGGTTTTTGCTATCTTTTAGAGTTAGAGTCACGTGACTTGCCACACCCAGTAAACTTGCTAAAACTGCACTAAAAAAGTGCAACCTTTAGCATGTATAATTCACAAAGTTTATTAATGCTAATTTGGTGGTCCATAGATGTTGTTTTCAGAATTAATTGGGGCTTAATGACTTTTTTATTATTGATTGGGAAAAGGGAGTCCAAGCACCTCCAGGGGCGTGGGTACGAATCATAATATCAAATATCCCCCTTAATATCAGAAAAGTTACCAAGGCCCAATTAATTTCATAAACTAGACTTCAGTACCATCTATTCTTGACCCACAACATTTGGCTTCTATAAGCACTAAAGGTCGTACTTTTTCGGTGAAATTTAGTCAGTTTTTTGGGCGTGGCACATCACGTGATCACATACTTAGCAAGGTACTTACAAGTCTTTTACAATAAATTCCGTTTACGAAGAATGAAGTTCTTGTCAAATATAGTAGTATACGAATTAATATATCTATAGATTACCCACAAAGACCTAAAATGGCTGATGACCCATGCCTTAATCTACTTGAGAAATCCAAAATGGAAGAATTGTGACATTATGCATCTATATCTAATGTCATATCACTGCAATTACATGTAATTACTTACAACGTATTAATGCACTAAAACAGACTGATCAGTCACAAATAAAGAAATAATGAATGTGCTGCTGTTCAGTTTGAGTCATTGACCTCATGGATAGTGCAAATGTTATAGTCATCTGCATCCTACATGTACGTGGATGCTGTAGAGCAAAAATGTTAAGCAAACATTCACTTTCGATGTTCATGCCATAGTGGCAGTGAAGAAGGTCTGCTGACTGTGTGGTCAGGCTGGTAAAGAGTCTCAGCAACTACAGTGTACAGGTTTGGTGACTGTGGTATTGACTGTTGCAGTTTATCGATAATGCCCAGGATATTCTCAGAAAAATTATGACTGTCTCACGTGTGTAGGTGTGAGACCTTTTGGATCCCATGCAGGGATGTACATATAGCCAGACTTCAAATTTAGAGGAGGCAAAAGGAGTGCAGATATGGTATTTCCCACCTTTTTATGGGCATTTTCAATCAGAATTTCGGGTCCTAAAATAAGAAGATTTTTACAAGTTTCTGGCACAAATTTAGAGGAGGCATAATTTGCATCCTCTGCCTGACAGCTGGCTATGCCCCTGGATCCACACCTGTGATAGCACAAAAAAGGAACATTTAGGTTGACCTTTCATGGTTACTGTGTCATTAACTTTCTCCCAGCTCAGCATGACTTGAAGATAATTACTGCTAACAAAAATATAATTGCACTTGCAATACGAAACATATATATATCCAGATCCAATGAGATCAATCAAAATACCAGGTACATAAAAATAAAAGTGAAAAATAACAGGATCCATGATGTGATGATCGATCATCAGACCAGAAACCAAAAGAGGCTATAGCCTTCAAATTAAACCAAAGAGGTACCCAGTACTTCATTTAAACAATGATTATCTGGAAATCATTTTTCAAAATCTACATGTATGGCTGAACAAAGACACCTATTACCATTTTATTTATAGTTTTGCAATACATACTGGCTTCATTGGAGCTAAAAAATAGGAAAATAGGAGGTTTCCTTTAACAAAACGGAGAAAATAAGAATCCATTAGAAAAATCGGAAAAAACAGGAACTCGACGCCCTGTACAGTATCAGTACAAAGATTGGCCTAGTAATTAATTTGGTCCAAACACAGTACCACAAAGCAGTCCCTCTTCTCTTATCAGCCGTCTGGCCATCAGGAAGGAGTCTTTGTCATTTGACTTGTACCATTTGTCAACCACAGCCTGGTCCAGTACTGTAGGCACAAAGTCGTAGCCAATTCCCTCAACCTAGAACAAGACATAATTATGCACTAATTAAACCAATTACTTAGTATGCAATGTACCTTATTACTGAAAAATAAGAAAATTGCTCCATACTGTATATGAAATTAGTACTAAGTAAATAACTTTGTGTTAATTGTATGTGCATGTACATGTACATGTATGTAAGTCATGTTACATTTGAATTCCAGGGGTATTTTGTACATGTAGTTTCAACAACATTAATTAAAATAATGGAGAATTAACTTTCACAACCCTAAATTTCTTTCTTTATTGATGTTAATTTATACAGAGGGTCCACTTCTGCAGGGCTGCATGCAGGTTTGATTGAATAGAACTCTGTAAACCATACTAAAGGTTATTGAATTATAACACAAAATAAACACATCTCACATAATTATTATCAATCATATTTTATCCAGTGGTTCTGTGCATGGAATTGGCAACCATTCCCATGACAAGTTACATGTATATCAAATCCATCCTACATGTACACAAAAACGAAAAGATTGTTCCTTTCTTGCCATGCATCATGCATAAATGTTACAGTGTATAAATCCAGCAGTACTAGCATACATATATATTTATATATATATTATTAATACAGTATATATAAATTATGCATCTGACAAGATAAAATTAATATTTGAGAATACCAGTTTTAACAAATATTATTCAATAACAACAAAGTAGCTACATGTATAACACTTACATGGTAGCTTGTCACATCAGTTATGTTCATTTCTGCTGGCAGGGCAAGAATCGAGCCCAGGGGATCCACACCAATCACCTATGAAGCATAGAGGCAACTTCACTTCGAACAGCAGCAGGTAAATCAATGTTACACCTAGCTTGCAATACACAAGCGCTCGACTGGGAACTATTTTGTCTCTGAAACATGGAAGCAACTTCACTTTGAACAGCGCGCAGCAGGTAAATCAATGTTGCACTTAGTTATAATATACAAACACTTGGACACTGGGACTGTTTTATCTGTACTCTGCACAGCAACAGACATGTACATGTATTAACAAATCAATGTTACATGCATGCCTTGCAGTACACAAACACTCGACCAGTAATGGTTTTATCTACATCTATGAAGAAACACTGCATGCCCACACAATGATTCACAGACATTCCACTGTCAGACTCAGTACTTAACGACCATGCATAAGCAGCATTCCATATCACCAGGGTAAGTTCAGAGTCAGAAAATGAAATGCTTCACAATCAAAATTATTTTAATAACTACGACTGGTACAGCACATGTATCTTGATTGCATGCCTTTCTATTCATAGTTACATGTACCATTAAATGATTCAATTCGTCAAAAGCTGTCAATCTTATAAGAAATAAGCTTAAGGCTGCACAGCAAAGCCATATATTAATACAGTTGAATTACAAGGTTGATTACATAAAGTACCTGAATATCTGGGATTTTTGCCTTGAGTTTCCTCGCTATTCCAGAGACGGTACCACCAGTACCAGCCCCCACCACTACCATGTCTAGTTTGCCTTCGCGTATAAACAGAATATAATTTATTATATAAATAAATTACGCACTGAGAAATAATTTTGCAACCTTGGAATTCCAAAAATATGAACTGCTACACTACAACTTTATTAAGGTAGGAGTAAAGGGTGCTGGGGTCATTATTCACTTCTCTTTTGTACATGTACCTTTATTATTGCAGAACGAAAATAGCAAGGAAGCCTTTCTATAGTTGTTTTTACCACAGATTTGTAATTTTGAAGTAAAAGTAAGGTATCTCAAATATCAGAGCCTCGTTTTGATGCCCAAGACCACACCTAGTTTATCATTTTCCTTGTTTTATTACAAAGGAGTTCGTTTAATTTGGTTGTTTGATGCATTTTCTGAAAGGCCTTTTCAAATGAAGAAAAAAACCCATAGTCCCCCTCTCAAAGTTTTTTTCATTTCTGCAGAATCATAAAAACCAGCAATTTTTTTTAAAGAAAATGCAACTTTTGAACCATTTCGTTTTATTGAAATGAAGAAAAT
>JANVCK010042674.1:0-12835 GCA_026546655.1 Epizoanthus illoricatus | reverse complement strand
CCACTAGTTTGACCATATATGGAAGAACAGCTGTTTTGAAAACAAAACAGGTGTTTCATAAAACAGAAGTAAGATTAAAATCGCCGTGTTTTACACTTAATTTCGCTTGTTTCCGTTTGGTTTACACAAAGACAAAAGTATATTTTGACTTATCCAGTGGTTTGTTTTTAATAAAACAATTATTCCACTCATGCTTGTTGGATATGAGCTGATTATAGCCAACTCGGCGCTACGCGCCTCGTTGGCTATCTATCAGTTCATATCCAACGCGCATTTGTGGAATAATTGTTAAATATACATGTAGGTAAAGCATTCATCTGACAAAGTGTTGGAAAGGACAGCACTTTTCACAGATGGGGTGGAATTATACCCAGTTTTAGTGAATTCATGCTTTAGTAGTGATTTTGTATGACATTTTGGGGTAAATTTTGGGTCGTAAAAGATTGACTTAGTCTTATGTTTACATGTATACACAGAAAAATTAGGTCATGGGAGAAATAGCAAAGACCTTGTGGTGTTTTAAAAATGAGATTATATATACTCACTACATGTAGGAAAATGGTACTAAGTCAGAATAGGTTACAGTATGACCATTTTAAATTTGATTATTTTAAACGAAATTGTTGTCATTAGTTTTGATATTGTCTTGAGCTACATGAGCTAAGGACTTTGTAGCAGTTGCTGACAAGTACATTGTAACATAATATGTACCACTCCTAACCAATTGTAATTTATTGCTTTTTTAAACACTCTTTAGGCATGGTCTGATGATGAGGTTAGTAAAATTATTTTTGGTTACAACCCCTTACAGGCCTGATTTACAGTATACAGGAATCATTAGCATCATTAAATCTGCATTCGCACTTGGCAAAGTGCCAACACAGAGTTTGTACATGTAATTGCCAGAGCAAATATTTGAGCATGGTGTTTGGGCATGGGTACAAGGCACAAGGTGAGATCTTGTACTCAGGCTCGGGACTGGGTACGGATAATAGTTTGCACACTATACATGTAGGTGCTTCAAAGAAACAGAGACCATAGATCAAATGGACATGGTGCAGTTACATGTATTTGTCTCCACCAAAAATATGAGCAAATATGCTTGAATACTTTTTGAGGAGTGAGCATTTAAAATGTATGGTACATGTATGATATACTGTATGGACTTTTGTTTGAAAGTTGATGTTGGATGTATGCTAATGACACAATATAAACAGTGACATCATGTGACATCCTCATAATCGTAGTCCCATTTCTATTTCCACTTTCTTATTGGACCCTTTTTTCTTATTTCCATTCCATCCCCATTCCAGCTTCTACTCAACAATCATACACATTTTAATGTCATTGCAACTCTAACTTCTATTCCTGCTCTTCCTCACTTCCATTGCACTCATACATATATTCCAATTTACATTCCTCTCTTCCTGCCACTACCACTGCGAAATTCACTTTGCATTGCTTATTCATGTTCCCACTTCCACTTCTATTTCCACTCCCATCTCCACTCCCATCTCCACTGTGACTCCAACTCTTGAGTTTCCACTTAGGGTATTCTGAAATTGTATTGAAGTCTCCTTAGAAAGACATAATTAATGGTGAACATAAAGTGGAATCAGAGCAAGAGAAATGGAAGCACTTTGTCACCCTTAGTACTTTTGTTCATGATAGGAAGAATTTGAAATCAGTGCAAGTGATTCAGGAATAAGTGTTGGTCAACAGCAGTCGTCCAGTTTGCAGCATGACAATCGGCAACAACAACTGGGAGAGGACAGTGACCTGCTTCCATGTCATCAGGGAATAATAGAGCAGGTACACTGTAAGGTAAATGTTGGTTTGTTCTAAGGAAGGATTGCTGTGATCTCTCAACATCCTTACCAATATGCTTTCTAACAATACATTTATACATTTATTGCTGCGAGCGACAGTGAGCAGCATACTAATTGTACGTGTTGGATTTCCTGTGTGATTACACTGTACATGTACATGCCAGCTAAGATCGGGATTTGAGTTTGTCACATTGTGGAGATGATTTTTAGAGCCCTGGGTACTTAAGACCAGTGGTTTTCAAAGCCTGGGTACAGCATTGGATTTCCTGTGTGATTACATGCCAGCTGAGATAGAGATTTGAGTTTGTCACATTGTGGACATGATTTTCGGAGCCCCAGATAGTTAAGACCAGCAGTTTTCGAAGCCTGGGTACAACACCAGAGTGCAAATGTCACATGACTCCAGAAACCACATTGTGCCAGCTCATGCCCTTTGCACAAGCAACTTGAGGAATGACAGACATATTTCCTCAGTACAGGCAACAGTTGACTTGCTCACAGACCAACAAACCACAGTGGGAAGATGGTTCACTGACAATAATTCTTGATCAGGGATTTGTTGATCTTCAACAGCATTCAGGTACATACGATCTCCATGTGTTAGAATTCGATCGATACTCTCACAGCTGAACTGGACGAAATTGCTCGTATAATAGTGCTGATACATGTTAACTCATGGAAGCACACTGCCCTCCTCTCAACAGGTCACTAAAACATTCATCACCCTGATGAATACATGTACTTCCACAAGCGAATAAACTTGCATTTGACATAATAATTAAAGAGATATTTGCATATGGCAAATGATTGATCAAATTTAAACCAGGATTGTATAACTACAACAACGTTTATTTACACTCGTACATGTATTTGAACTACAACTGTTTCTTGAGCTTCCAGCAGGTTATCATCGTTTACAGATAAACAAAAGGGATATACAGTATTTAAAAATGTTCCTCTTGTGTTACACCCAAAAATGAATGTTGGCTTTCAAATAAACACAAAAAATAGGAAATACAAAAGAACAAGTCTTGCATTTTTATAAAGTTCAATATTCAATGCTATTGCAGCAGTCTCCTTTTGATAAAAACTGCTAGTACATGTATAGTGAATGTAATAAAGCCACTACTTTGTTAAATCATCTTTTCAATAATACAGGTTGACCAAGTCTGGATTAGTGATCAGATCGTGCCACAGTACTGGAGGCAACAGACATCAGGCAATGCCCAGTCCAGGAGTCATCAAACTGTGGAACAGCACTGTAATCTGGCAAGCCTGTGGTAAGAACGATAAATCCCATACATACATCTTTTGTACACATAGTATGTAAAACAGCAGCCTAGCAATTAATATTTTCATTATTTGTGAACTGCCATAATAATACACAGGGATGGAAATAAGGAATATTGAATTGATCAGTAATTTTTGTTAGATCTAGCTGATATTGTATGCCTGCAGAACAAGCATGAGCTTCTAGGTGAATCTGGGGACATGTTCCCCTCCCCAGAGAAATTAATGTTATTTTCAATAATAATGGAGCAAAACTAGATCATATTCTTAGTATGTGGATGTTGCTTCATGAAACAAAATGTCTGGCAGCTGAACACTTGCTGTTCTTGTATCCAAATCTCAAATATCAGATCATTAAATAATTTACAAATTATGTCAATGTAATCTATGGTTGATGTTAATAACTAGGTTATTCTTATTAATCTTAAAACAGCTCATGGGCTAGAGCTACTAACTACTACAAGAATGAAAACATCGAGAATTAAAAACATAATATTTTGAATTGTATTCAATTCATCATTTACAATATTTGTAAGACAGATAAAACTTACTATTCTCATCTGATACACAACAAAAATTTTCTCAACAATTGAGGGACCTGTGATGCAAAGGTTGCTATGGAAGTTGATTTTTTCTGTTAAGCACATGCTCATGCCATCTTTATCACGAATATGGCACTTTGAATCACGAATCGAATGTTCACACGCTCTGATTGGACGATATTGAGATTTATTAATTTTTACTTCTGTTCTTTCAAAAGATAATAACTTCATAATGAATGCTCCGATTTGAGTCAATTTTTTTTATAATCAACCATTTGCAAATGCAAAGAAAAGAGTGTTTTCATATTTTTTCATTTTCTTTCTGCTGATGCCACAATCTGATGTCGTGAGATATAAGTGAAAAATTGTGAAACATACTTTTGTTACAAATTTTCTTAGAAATAAATTGCAGTCAACTTTGTTGTCCTTCCACGTTCGTGCAAATCTATACTGGTACTGTAATTGGTATAATTTTCTTGTCTCATCTTCATGAATTGAAATTTGTTTATTCCAAATTTTGCAAAACTTGGGCTCGTGGGTCCATATTTAACAATTAATTAAATTAATGACTCAGCATGCATCTTGATCCCTCGAGTATGATCTTGGATGGAGAATAAAACTGGAAATAAATGTGCTTGCTGCAGTTGAATTTACTAGCAGTGAAACAGTAATAACGCATACAGATCTTCCATTCAACAGGAAGTGCAAAATCATTCTTCATTTCTTCACTCTGGATCCTGACATGATTTATAAACAGTGTTTGTAAAAGTAGTCAACTTACAAGTACTCTCAGTTACTGCTTATATGGAATACAAGGTTTAACAGTTGAGTGCTTTTGTCAGGCTACTATACAATAATGTCATTAACATTATTTATCACATGTAAATACAGACTTTTGGTTATTGAGTGTCTAGCTTTTTGATTGGTTCATCAGTTGATGGGTATCAGCTTATGTTCCTCAGTTCTACCTTACTGGCTGATGTACATGTATATGGACAGCTGTTTCTGAAAGTTAGCACCTATCGATGTTAAGCAGGAGGGGGGGGGGAGAGGCCGGGCAAATGTGGGGGGTATGACAGCAATTAGTTGCCCATGGTGGAGATATTTGACCGTTTTAATCAAGTTCTGACAAGTTTTTACAGCAAATAAGTGACTCATTTGACCATCAACAATTGCCCCGGGGTGGGGAATTTGAACAGAAATCCTTGTTCGAGTTCAAATGCCCGGCCTTTGCCCGGCCTCCCACCCCCTCCAGCTTAACATTGATAGGTGCATTACATAAAATTAAAAGAAATAATTCTGAGTAAATCTGTGTTGGTATTTTAAAAGCAATTGCATGTACATGTATCTCGCTATGTATCATCTAATACCCAGTGTGTGTAAATGGATTAATTGTTAATTATTGCTTGACACATTTACCTTTCATAATATTTGTGATTTAGGGAATCATACTTGAGAGAAAGTGATCCTATTTACCACTATGCTGTGAAGAACACCATCACAGAAATGCAGGTTGTTAGGGAAACAATATGGTAAGTGTTTGTTGAGAATACAGTATACATTAAAGAGCCTCTATGGGAAACTGTTTTTGCTTTTTAAATAGAAGTAGAAGTGAAATTATGTAGAAAAAAGTGGGTTTGTGGACATTTTGCTGTCTGCTTCTATCCTTTTTGTGGCTTTGAAGTGTGGTTGTTTGGTTCACGATCGAGTTTTCTGGATTTCCTTAAAGCGTGGGTTCGACTGCTTCACTTGCCGTCAGCACTCCAACTAATAATGCATGCTGCAAGAGATAGCTTGATCGACTGATTCATTATTTTCCCAGAAGTAGAAAGAAGAACTTTCTAATGCACGCACACCTTCTACAGTGCAAATTAGTGTGCGTAGGAGATTGTCAAAAATGACACTGATCCACTTTACGTCATCAAACCCATCTCGTCATGAGTCTCACATCTGATTACTGCACTCGGTCATGAACCAAACTGGAAGTAAAAAATCGGTCTTGTTTGTATGTTTTAGTGCAAAAAAAGGCTTTACATTTTTTCTAGCGCATTTCTTACCTGCTAATTCTTTTTCTACGCCACCTCTGCTGTCTATTTTTTCAAAAATATTTTTCCCACATTTGCCCTTTAACACACCCCTGTATGATGGTGCGACAGTGTGCTATGTCACCAGTCTGCACATCTTTTAGCATTACACCAGTCACATCACTTGCAATAATTAAACAGTTTATGATAAAAATCAAACAGTACAGTCAGAATAACGCAAAACAGTAAGAAAAAATGCAACTGTTAAGGATATATTAAGATTAAAAAAATTGTCTTACAAAGGTCAAATGAGAGATAATACAATGAAACTGATGAAACAAGTTGAAAATTGATAATGCAAATTTTTGCCTTGTTTGGTTATTGTCTGGTCACTTCTAGTTAGTGAAATGTTAAAAGTCAATTGTGTCTGGGCTGAAGTGAATTCTGATACACTCAGACAGTCAAACAACAACATCACGCTCCCGGAATACAAAAAGTTTGTCTTCTTAATAGCTTGTGGATATTCTCTTGTTGTAAAATTACCAGGTATGTTTGCACATGAAAAGTTTTCCAAAAGTCAGATAGGTTGTTGGGATACACCTGTGGAAAATATTTGGTTAAAGTATCAGTTATTTGTGTGTGCCAACAATGATCGCTTTTTAAACACAGGTAATAAATCAAATTAAACCAGCTTTGCAAACTGCTACAAACTGGTCGAAACTAGAAGAAAATTATAATGCTAAAAACATTTGCATCCAAGAAGCAAATTAATAGGCTAAGGGATACATCTCGTGACAGTGGGTCAGTTGCCACAAATTGCCCCATTGTGTCCCGTATGGGATTGTATGGGATTGACAAAATGACGAATCAATGGGATAGGGGATAAGGAACAGCAGGACTGACTCGAGGGATTGACTAACAGGCACGTTAGGTTACAACATCTGTCAATAATGTGTCACAAGTTGTATGATAACACAGTATATGATATTTTTTGCCTTATTGTCTTATTGTTACAATACAGTACAACAGTTATAACGTAATATAAAACGATTACAATAACAGCTCAGGCTGCTCAAAAGGTTAGAATGTCACAAGATTGCAAATAATATTGCACAGAACTACAAGCATGATATTTTACAGAAGAAATATAACCAACTGTTCGATTAGCACAAGTTGTGTGGTGATACATTGAAGTACTTTTGCCATATGGCGATTTTGTCGTCCTATTTAAAAATAGGACGCCGGAACCTCGATACGCCAAGAATGGTACAATAAAGCACAAAAACATGATAAAGGAAGAATGTCAATACAGCAAGAATGATGGTAAGAATGCTCCAATAAAGTAAAAATGATATGATAAAGTAAGAATGACACAATACAGCAAGAATGATATAATACAGTAAGAATGACATACAGTAATACTTTCATAATACAGCAGGAATGACATAATACAGCATGAAAGGTAGAATACAGCAAGAATGACATAATACATTACAATGGGATAATACAGCAAGAATGTCGTAATACAGGAAGACTCGCAATACAGCAAGAGTGTTGTAATACAGCAGAAATGACATAATATTTGAGAATGAGCAAAATGACGTATGCACATACATGTACAGAGATAACAGAGGAAAAGTGGTTATATCTTCAATAGAAGTAAGTCAATAATGTGACATTTTCACGAGTTGTTTGATAATACAGTACACAACGTGGTTTTACAGTATTAAGTCCTTTCCATCATCTTTTTTCAATACAACATTAATGTGGCTACAAATAAAATAGAGTAATATGAGATAATGCGCGAAGAAATCCATAGTAGAAGAAGAGTGATATACTACAGCAAGAATAGAGTGAGAATGACCAAATATTTTAGAAATGAGACGTTGCTGTACGAATTCTACTATACAGCTGTTATGGGATGAGCAACAGTGAGACTATTCAATATGATACGTCATTAATAAGGCAACACGTTAACACTTTAGCATTAATATCACAATGCAGGCAGTCGTACGTTATAGAAGAGCGATATTATATAACAGAAAAAGTAACGTTATGGAAATGACACTTTAGAGGAACAGTAGAAAAATACAGTGACATTATTAATCTATAGTGGTAATGAAACCATGCATTACCAAAATGGCAAAATGCAATACGATGAACATGGTACTTTGAGAGTTCTTCTTCCAGTACAATAGTTACAATACAATACCATAGTTATAGAGTTACAATACAAGATGATTAGTGTAATATAACACGAATGAAATAACAGCTCAAAACGTGAGAATGCTACAAGATTGCAAAGAATATTGCACAGAACTGCAACCATGACATTTTACAGAAGAAATATAACCAACTGTTTGGTTAAGACAAGTTGTGTGGTGATACATTCAAGTACTTTTGCCATATGGCGATTTTTTCGTCCTATTTTAACATTAGGACGCCCTAACCGCTGTGCGGCAAGAATGGTACAATAAAGCACAATAACATGATAAGGGAAGAGTGTCAATACAGCAAGAATTGTGGTAAGAATGCTCCAATAAAGTATAAGTGACATGATGAAGTAAGAACGACTGTACAGCAAGAATGATATACAGTAAGAATGATATACAGCAAGAATTTCGTAATACAGCAGGAATGACATAATACAGCATAAAAGGTACAATACAGCAAGAATGAGATAATACAGCGAGAATGAGATAATAGAGCAAGAATGTCATAATACAGAAAGAATGTCGTAATACAGAAAGACTCGCAATACAGCAAGAATGTTGTAATACAGCAAGAATGACAATATATGTGAGAATGAGCAGAATGGTGTATGCACATACATGTACAGAGATAACAGAGCTAAAACGGTTATATCTTCCATAGAAGTAAGTCAGTAATGTGAGATCGGCACGAGTTGTATGATAATACAGTACACAACGTGTTTTTGCCATATTATGTCGTTTTCGTCAGCATTCTACAATACAACATTAATGAGGGTAGAAATAAAAAAAAAGGAATATTACATAATATAGGAAGAGATCCATAACAGAAGAAGAGTGATATACTACAGCAAGAATACAGGAGAATGAGCACATATTTTAGGAGTGAGACGTTGCTGTACGAATTCTACTATACAGCTGTTCTGGGATGAGATATAGCCATACAACAGTGAGACATTGAAGATGACACTTTGTGTCGTTAATAAGGCAACATATTAACACTTCAGCATTAATATCATAATAGAAGGAGACAAACGTTATAGAAGAGCGATATGATATAACAGTAAAAGTAACAGTGACAATATTACTCTATAGCTGTAAGGAGACATTAGCAGAATGACAAAATACAACAGGATGAACGTGGTACCTTAATAGTTCTTCTTCTTCCAATACAATAGTTACAGTACTATACAGTCGTTAATAGAGTTCCAATGCAAGGTGATTACCGTAGTATAACACGATTGAAATAACAGCTCAAAAGGTGAGAATGCCACAAGATTGCAAAGAATATTGAACACAACTACAACTATGATATTTTACAGAAGAAATATAACCAACTGTTCGATTAGCATAAGTTGTGTGGTGATACATTGAAGTACTTTTGGCATATGGCGTTTTTCGTCCTATTTTGAAAATAGCATGGCAAAACCGCTATACGGCAAAAATGGTACAATAAATCACAATAACATGATAAAGGAAGAATGTAAATACAGCAGGAATGATGGTAAGAATGCTCCAATAAAGTAAAAATGACATGATGAAGTAAGAATGAGACAATACAGCAAGAATGATATAATACAATTATAATGATATACGGCAAGAATTTCAAATTGCAGTAGGAATGACATAACACAGCATGAATGGTACAATACAGTGAGAATAAGATAATACAGCAAGAATGCCATAGTACAAAAGAATGTCATACATCAAGAATGTCGTAATGTAGGAAGACTCGCAATACAGCAAGAATGTTGTAATATAGTAGAAATGCCATAATACGTGAGAATGACGTATGTACATACAGAGATGATGGAGCTAAAACGGTGATATCTTCAATAGAAGTAGGCCAATAATGTGATATTGGCAGGAGTTGTATGAGAATACAGTACACAGTGTGGTTTTGCAGTATTGTGTCCTTTTCATCATGGTGTTACAATACAACATTAATGAGGCTACAAATGAAACAGAGGTATATGACACAATATACGAAGAGATCCATAATAAAAGAAGAGTGATATACTACAGCAAGAAAAAGTAAGAATATCACAGTATTGCAAAGAATATTGCACAGAACTGCAAACATGAAATCTTACTGAAGAAATATAACGAACTGTTTGATTAACACAAGTTGTGTGGTGATACATTGAAGTACTTTTGCCACATGGCATCTTTCTCATCGTATTTTTACGATACAGTGGCAAAGCCGGTATACAGTAAGAATGTCACAATACAGCAAGAATGACACAATACAGCAAGAATGTCTTAATATTGCAAGAATGTCACAATATGTTCAATAAGGTTGGAGCAAAATTGACGATAATTGCCGTCTCTTTCTGTATGTCGTGGGACTCGTTGTATTTTTAGAATGCAGCAGTAGTACGACATACAGCATTAAGATGAAATACAGCCACAAGTGGAATTACATAGCCAACACAGCATTGAATAAATAAATAAAAGGGCAACTTCAAGGTTGGGGAATGGTTTCTAGTCAGGAAAATATTCACTTTTGAATAGTGAGTCACAACAAATGCCATAGCAGCATAAAAATTGACACAATAAACAAAGACCGTTGAGGGAGAATATGCTTAGAGTAAAAGTTCCACAGTACAGTGAGAAATACGGATTAGTTGTTTTTACCATTAAATGCAGGTAGAATATAAATATTTGAACTGTTCAAAATTTTCATTGGAACTAACAATCAAATCAAAGAGAGTAGACGTGTTCTAACATGAACACGAAGACAATGCCAACTTACAATGTAGGCGTTAGGTTTCATAAAACATGATTTTACAGAAAGGAACATAGTCAGGTAATAACCAGCTTTATAATTCGAATACAAATGGGAACTTATCTTCAGTATGTACTGTTAAGTGCATGTAGAATACAAACATTGTATTGGAACTACATGTAACAGTTAAATAAAAGCAGCTACATAGTTTCCGAAACTAAGGTTTGATATCTGTTTTGAAACAGTTCGTTTGGATTAAAACTTAAAAGTGACATGAATACTTTAGAATAATTCTGTGCCTTGCAAGTATTCATGGCAACATACAAACTCATTAAAATTGTGCATAACTGCCTTATGAGTTCCTCAGTGCCGCTCAGCCTCGACCTGATGAGGCACATTCTGTTTGCACTGGACGGTACTGTAATACTGCAAGAATGACATAATATAGTAAAAATGAGCAGAATGGCACAAAAAAAATACTTACCTAATGTTGACTCCCCTTAGGGTCTTCTCAGCACCATGTTATAAACTGATAAATTATAACATCGAAATTTACTAGGTTAAAAAACCCATCTGACCAGACAGCTATTTACCCCAGCATGACCAGCGGGCAGAAGACTCAAACTCAGAACCTCCGAATTACGAGTCAATGCTTTAAACTGCTCAGCCACACTGCCTCCCTGGTATGACTGATAAGTGGGGTATGATTGACCAGAAACGAGTGAATAATGTGATGTTGACAGAAGTTGTATGATCATGATTTTTTGCCTTATTGCGCCCTTTGGATCGTATTTTTGCAATACGCACCAAATGACGCAATACAGCAAGAATGACACAGTACAGCAACAATATTCTAAAACAGAGATGTATGTCACAATATGCGAAGAGATCCACAATAGAAGAAGAGTGATAATACAGCAAGAATAGAGAGAAAATGACCTAATACTTGATGAGTGAGACATTGCTGGACAAATTACACAATGCATCCGTTTTGAAATTACAGGAAGGATGACATAGAGCAATACAACAGTGTGACAGTGCAGGATGACAGTATGTGGCATTAAGATTACCGTATAGTTTTGAACAACTGAAAATATCAAAATTGAGATTTTAGTTGAACTAAATAGCATATTACATGAACTTTAAAAGATTTTTTTCCCCAGTATCTTAAATATTTACTGAGATATGGTGAATGAAAATTTCACTAGAAGTAAGTGGCCTGAGGTTTTTCAGTTCTTTATTTACATTGACGGTTAGCAAAAGCCAAAACTGTTGTACCTGGCTGGCGGTTATCTTGTAAAACTGAGGCATCCTGGAGCTGGACGAAACTTATTCACAATGGAGAAAAGCAAGCCAATTGCTCGATCGCTGATGGATTTACTTGGTGGAAGCGCTACTTAGGCAACATAAGATTTCCATTTCTAAAATAACATCTGTACGAACAGTGCCAATAGTTCTTCTGCATGTCCAATAGAATCGGGATCAATCAACTTATAGCCAAATGTAGCACGTAAAGCAGAAGCAAATTTGCTTGGTGTTGCCTACTTGGACCTTGGTCACTTTTAGTGAGAAGGACTGAAGCCTGAAGGAGAAACTGCCGTGGTATTTATGAAGGAATCCTTCACGATCCGTACAAAGATTGTTTTGTTTGTAAGGATGATAAACTCGGACAATCACCTTTAAATGTTTAAATCGAATGTAGTTTCCCTTAGAACATGCCTCCAAACCTGTATCTGTCCAGCATCTGGAGCTGACATTTATAGCCCAGCCGCAGTTTCACAAATGAGACACACTCTTTAATTTCTTCTGCTGTTTATAACAAGTTTTAAAACAGGCATGCCCTCAAATCCTTGTCTAATTCTAGAAATACTAGTTTTTGGTCCAAGCTTCTAAAATTAGAATAATCCCAATCAACTGATGCAGTTTGTTGAAAGTCTTTCACGATCACATCACATAATCTGGCCTTTCCCATTCAGCTTTCGTATAGCATACTTGATCACATCAATTTAAACATTTGAAATTTTGAAGAACAATGTGCTCACTTATTTTACGTGACAAGTAAGCATTTCCGATCCCTGGCCCTGTCAATATCATCAACTCTGCTGCGCTAAAACAAAGTGACTTCACGCAAAGTTCAACAATGTTTGTTTGGTCGGAAGTGTACTAAGAACGGCCCTGATTGGATTGGATAAAAACAAACTCGTGTTACAGT
>JANVCK010042563.1:0-12837 GCA_026546655.1 Epizoanthus illoricatus | reverse complement strand
CACGATACGGCTTTAAGCCACTGACACAAATGATTGCTTTGCAAGTGGTGAGAACATAGCTGAAACTTAATTTAAGATAATGTATGGGAAGTTGCTTTCCCCCCCTTGACATGGAATATATCCGGTTTCCAATAATAATTATTGCCTTTGGCCTTTGACCTTGTTAAAAAATCTGTTATCGCTAATCTACTAGAGCTGAACGAGAGCTGGAGGTGCATAAAACATATCCTGAGGCCCGTCCTTTGCCAACGTCCGTGGTGCTCGTCTTGCTCGTCTTATTTTTTCTTACTTCACCGATGCCTGCTGAACTGAGGGGTACATTCCTTTCCTCACAATTGAATGACCTGACAAATTTTAGAAATTTGCAACTTGACCACATGCAGCACAACAAATATATTTTTCAGGTTTGTGAAAGGCGATAAAAATGCTCTCAAGTTTCATTTTATTGAGAATAGCCTCGAACCACTAAAACCTAACTAATTTGTAATAAAAGAATAAAACATGGAGACTTCCTTGACATGTTTTAACAGTCTTAATTAACCGTCAAATAGAATCAAAGAAAATTACAACTTGAGCACACGTGGCGTGGCAAAAGTAATATTTTTCTGTTGAAAGTTCAACTTGAAAACAAACCAAGAAAACTGTTTGTCACAAGGCTTCACTGCAACCAAGTACGAGCAAAATATGACCTGCAGAACTGTGTACATGTAATTTCTTTGTATAGATACAGATAAAAATGCTTTCGAGTCTAATTTTACTGGAGAATAGCATCGAATGACACAAAACTCTTATCGGCTAGAAATCTAAATAAAAACAAATAAATCTGTACAATTTATAGCAAATCCAAGTGCCGAGCAGAGCGATCTGGTATAAGAAAAGGAGAAGAAGACTTTGCAAAAGTCTAATGTCGTAGCAGCAGTTTGCAGTAGACACATGTGTCATATACTGTATGCGTCGCATCACAGACCTATTCTTCAGATTGCAGCAATTACCATTTGACTCTACCTCGTCGTCGAGGTAGTACTAGCATTCAAATTAAAGCAATTCCTTTATTTGATGTCAGTTTTAGTATTGCACACTTGCAGAAAATGTTTTCTTCTTAGGCTTCCATTTGTAACCCATGTTACAATCGTACCTTTTTCAAATACACAGTTGGATAAATATATTTGTAAATGATTATATGCTACTTTATCTTCTTATACAATACGTTTATACCAGTATCACGTGTGAAGTTCTCTTACGATCAATCGATTGTTTTCAGTCTGTGGCAGGAACTTATAAATTTATTATTGCATGACCAGAATCTCTTTTCATTATTTTGCAAAATAAATGTTTTTGTTACTTTCTGTTGGATTTGTCAAATACAGTGGTGTCCATTCTTGTGTGCTTGAAACCATCACCAAAACAAACTGAAAGATTGAACAAGTCGACGTTGATAGAATATAATTTATTATGGCATTGATGCAAATAATTATGAAGGCGTTGATGAAGGCATTAATCAAAATGTTGACCAACATGCAAAATCATTGGTAGAACGTTGATAAGGTGTCGATAAAAATTTCCAAAACATTGGTGGGGTGTTGAGAAATCGTTGATCAACAGGAAAAAAAACGTTGTATTGATGATCAATGTCGTTGCCAATGGCATTTGTGTTTAAACATACCATAACAACTCCGTATTGGATACGGCGTATCCAACCAAACAAAACCAAACACTATTTCAATTGAAATCGATCATTCAATTAAGTTCGGTAATGAAACACACTGGAACTCCGAACTTTCGGTAGACTTTCCATCTACAAACCATACCAACAGTCTGCACAAGTAATAAAACATTTTAAATTATGAAGATGCCAAGCAGAGCTCGAAAATACAGTCCTGTCTGCTGGATTCATACCAGATCCCGATCACTTCGGGATTCACAATTGTGGGATCGTGTCAGGATTGGGGATGAAACTTAAACAAAGGAATATCCCAAAACCCTAGGTATGTGTCACAGTAACATTTAATGAGCCTGTGGAGTCCACAAGTTGTACATATTTTGTTTCTCGCTTTTGTGAATATTGTTTGGGGCATCCCAAAAATTATTGGGACGGAATTTCCAAATAATAATCGGCCAAGTAATCTAATACACTGAAAGTATAAAGTTAACACGCAAATGATAAAAAGCAAATGGTATCAGTAATGCGATCCTTGACAGTGAAACTGATATGATCAGAAGAGGAATCAAATAGCCAAACATTGTTCTAAAGAATGGTTCTAATAACACTTGGAAAGTCTACAACGGTGGCGAGCTGAGACTGCTCGAGTGTTACAGTAGTGGTAATAAGTTTTGCAAGGAAATTTTGCGAAGTTTTGTGAAATTTTGACGAAATCCAGCAAAATTCTGCGAAAGGTCGAAACAGCGAACTTTCAGCTGATATTTTGTTACCCTATTTTGTTATTTAATGAGCGAAACTTAGTCATTAACTTGCAATCTAAACTTCGCTATAATCGAAACTTTGCTGTGAACGAAATATCGCTGTAAATCTCGCTATAAACCCGGGTGTAAATGAAACTTCACTGTTTTTGAAACATCTGATCTACGATTACATGTACGAACCTAAATTTTGTCTCC
The DNA here is from genome assembly GCA_026546655.1 of Epizoanthus illoricatus. Taxonomy (NCBI): domain Eukaryota; kingdom Metazoa; phylum Cnidaria; class Anthozoa; order Zoantharia; family Epizoanthidae; genus Epizoanthus; species Epizoanthus illoricatus. Next base: position 10,221 of record JANVCK010042563.1, on the reverse strand, counting down.
GCAATTGCAGGGCCTGCAGCAACAATCCTACGGCAGAACGAAGGTTCACTATTTTACTGATACGAAATAAGCAATCAATTTATAAATTGATATTTTTTTGAAATAATGTTTCCGTAACAAAGTAAACTAGCAGCATGTCATAAAGTTCCATCACTGAAGCTGCGCCGAGTTCTTGAGCAAAAGTCACAACTGTCAATTAACTGTATCATGTGAACATTTCCTTTTGATATATAAAGGAATTGAATACCTTGAACTGCAAATCAGTGCTGTGGAAAAATCCATAGCCCTTATCAGTGTGGCTTCCGTAAATGCCAGTCCACTGAATTTGCGGCCCTACGTTTTGCTGATATGATACGTAGGAACATTGACCAAGGTCAGTTGACTGGGGCAATATTCATTGATTGGTGAAAGGCTTTCAATACTGTCGACCATGACTTATTGTTCAGCAAGCTATCTGGCTTAGGGGTGATCGATCGAGAGCATGAATGGTTTAAAGATTACCTCCGTGATCACACTCAAGTTGTCGAATTCCGGAAGGTGTCATCTGATCCTGAGGCAATGTCTGTTGGCGATCCTCAACGGGTCGATCAAGGGACTGTTGCTCTTTATTCTGCATGTGAATGATCTGTCAGAAGCAGTGATGTGCTGTAGTCTACTTATGTACGCAGATGACACTGTGCTGTTCTACTCTGCGACCCAAGCCTCTACCATCGAGAAAAAACTAAATGAAGAACTTTTGGTAATAGAACGATGGCTTCATAAGAATAGTTTGTCTTTAAATGTTTCTAAAACTGAAGCCATGCTTTTTGGCACTTCACCAAGGCTATCCAATGTGGACTCTTTTACTATTACTGTTAATAGTACTGCCATAAAACGAGTTTCTCACTTTAAATATCTAGGTGTGATATTTGATGAATGCCTCAGTTGGAACGACCATGTCAAATACATCTCAGCCAAGGTGGGTTGGCGTGTCGGCATGCTAGATCGAATTTGCTGGAATATAACCGATTATTGATTACTGTGACGCTGTGTGGAGATGTTGCAGGCAGGGTAACAGCAGTGCAATTGTGGCTTTGCAGAGACGAGCTGGAAGAATAGTAATTAGATCTTTCAGTAGTGACAGCGCAATGGACATAATTAAGTGGCCAACATTAGCCAGCAGGCGCGACAAACATACTCTTAAACTTGTTAAAAAAATTATTTTACTTTTAACAACAGTATTCACTCGTGTGCCACTCACCAGAGTAATCTTTTGCACTGACCCTCAGTGAGGACCGAGGTTGTTAAAAGATCGTTTTATTACCACGGTTGTGCTGTTTTTAACGATTTCCATTCAGCGCCGGATTCAGCTCTTCTTGCCGGTATGTTATGAAACGCATGTCTTGTGATTCATTGTAACTTACAGGCGCATGTGGTGTGTCGATTTCAGTGCATGAAATGATGGCACTGACCTCAAACTTATATTACTGGCAAAAAAGACTAACGTTCTAATTTACCAATACGTCGGTCAAATGTTAACCACTAACTGAGCTGTTATTTCTTGACCGCTAGATCGCTGTTCTCATCTAGAAATACATGTAAATAAACAGATAATCATTGGCTTAATTATCATTCGTAAATCACGACAAACATGTTTGCATACAGTTCAGCGCCACTTGTGAAATTTCTAATGAAGTTTTGTGTGAAATTTCTAACAAAGTTAATTTTGTGTGAAATTTCTAAACGAAGTTTCACTCGAATTTTCGCTGGAACTTAAATATTGTAATATGCATGAGTAGCGAAAAGCAATGACATTTTGAATGAAATTTCCGTGAAATTTTGCCAAAGAACAATGCCCGAAACTTCACAAAATTTCCTTGCAAAACTTATTACCACTACTGTATTTATAGTTTATTTAATTTGTGCTACTTTCCACTTCGTTCATATTTGTTGGGTTTTGCTAACTAATTTGAAGACTAGAGCAGATGTGAACAATCATAATATTTGGCAACCCAAATGCACCTGTTTCGATTATTGTTAAACCAAAACCTTTTCACGCTTTATAATTTGTTTGTAATTTATTATTTGTGTCAATTTGCACTTTATTCTTAGCTTGTTCGCTAACTCCACTGGTGTACATTCGTTGTTTGTACAATCGAAATGAGCAATAAACAATGGTGATAAATATTTGTCAAAACTGGCCATGAACGACAACCCATTTATGCACGCATTTCTGTAGCTTTATATTTACAATTGCCTGTGCCACTTTGCGCTCAGTATTGATCAAAGAAAAATAATTAGTATATTTTTGCCACACACGAAGAACTCAAGAAGCCTGAGTTCATTCGATTTGACCTTGTCTCTATTTCTTGACGATATTGTGCATTTCACTTCTTCGATAGAGAGAAGCATTTATTAAATTAATAGCAGACAGATATTCTTTAATACAGCATTAACTGTTTTCGTTCAGTTTATTTTCAATATTAATATTCGATAAATTTGTTTGTTTGATTTTTTTCCCACAAAAATGCAGCAAGACACACGGAATTCCTTTACGGCCATTATTTTATACTTCTGAGAATTGAAAATTACACTTTATCTCTGACAAAAACTCGGCAGTGTGTGATAATTGATAGTTCAATATTTTGTTAGTCATGTACATGTAAGTTGAATCATCTCTACGATCTGCCACAAGCTAATTGCGTTTTCTGCACTCGGCAGATGCTGACTCCGACAATCCGGAAACATGTGTATTTTGTTGATTACATAGACTGATTTAGATACGCTACTAACCACAACTTAAAATGAATGTTTCCATTGACACAAACAATATCTGTCAGTTGACTTCTGTCGAAAGGTACGTAATGCTCAAGTACCTAAAAAGTTAGCAGCACACATAATGTCAATGGCAAATGGCGTATACACAATGTGCAAATCATACAGATCATTAACAATGATTATTCAATGTACAAGCTATGTGTGTTTGCGCATAAATCCCGAAAGAGTTCGGGACATGTCCCGAAAAATTACCGGGACAATTTATCGGGACTTTATTGTCTGTCCCAACACGATCACAAAATCCTATGGACGGTACTGTATTTGGCTAAACACATCAACTTGGGGTGGACACTCGCTTTGCAGGGCAACATCGTGTGCAAGGCCATACTGCCCAGTGTTCTTCATTCCTAAACTCCTAAAACTTCAAGCAACAAATATTTTTCTTCATTTACTGAAGTTTCTCAGAACAATCATTGGTTAAATTTTCATGGAATCAGAACTCTTTCTTTGTTAATCATTCACTGAAATTTCACAGAACAATACTGTGTTGAAAGTTTATTCTTCTTTCATTTAGCTTTTTTCACTTGCTAGGTTTCACAGGGCAATGCCTTCATCCTTTTGTTGTTTATAACTTACTGATGAGGAAAAACTGTTGTTCATGATAAACATGAACATGCAAATGAAAAGTATAAATTTGACACAAAATGTGTACATTGCAGAGCTCTGACTTGTAATCACACAGTTGGTGCTATAAGTATTTTGTTCACAAATCCAGAAACATTCAAATACATGTACAGGGCTGTTCAAATTTGAGATGTGTCACAGTAATCCACATGTGTGTGACTGCATCCGAAAAAAAATTATTCACTGATTTGCATTTCTCTCTGTGGATCAAACAAGAAAAGTTCAATTCTTTTATCGTACATGTATTTAATCTAAAATATGAAATGTCGAGTGAATGACAATAAAATTGAAATACAATCAATCGAAGTTTGTATCAAGACATAATTTCTGGCTATTTTAATATGGCTACCGTTATGTTCTGGGATTTTCCGACATATGTACATGTAAGTATGTAGTATTTATTTAACCTCCCCAAAGGGCTTTTCTGGTTAGAATTACAATTGAAATAATTACAATTTATAAAAATTACAATGATTGAAAGTATCATAAGCTACATGTACATGTAAATATGAAGTTAAAACTTACAAATAAGTCTAAAAATAAGTTTCGTTCAGTGATAAAATGTTTTCAAATTTTCCGTAGAGGCATTTCTTTACTGCCCTCTTGAATTAGGGTATGGGTTTGCATCGTTTCTCTTTCTCTTCAAGGCCATTCTTGAGTTTACACGCCTTCAAAATAAATGAACGCTCGGAGGTTTCGATTCTGCACTCGGGGCAGGGTCTCAGTTCATCCTTGCTTCTTGTGGGACAAGCTTTGTCAATGATCTTACAGGAATTGAGTTTGGAGGATACCGAGATATTCTGGTACTAAATTATGGATGCCCTTGTATGTCATTACGACTTGTCTTAGGGACACAAGGTCAAGGGCAGTGAGCCAGCAGAAACTTTGCAAAATTGGTGTAATGTGACAGAATTTAGATTCTCGAGTAATTATGTGGGCAGCAAAGTCGCAGGTTACGTACAATGTATGTTTGATTTACTTATGTTGAACAAAACAGTCGAACAAGAGAAAAGTTTACTAAAATCAAGTACTGGATCATAAGTGCCAAGTATATTTGAAGTAGCTTGAAATGGCACGACGATGTAATGTTTGTTAATGTGGTTGGAATAAGTTAGGGCCGGTTAAGGGCGACTCCGAGATCATCAGAATTTTCCCAAGGAATGAGAATTCGGTATCTGAAGGGACATTGAGGGGGAGTTGATTAACACCAAACAGGGTAAACTGGGTCTTAGTTGGGTTGGTCAAAAGTTAATATGCACCACACCATGCATCCTGCAACTCTGATCAGGTCTTCTTTAACTTTAATAAGACCATCATCCAGTTCTTTGAATGGAAAGGCGAGATACAGTTTAGTGTCATAGACAAACGATTTGACAAAGGAGTTTGTACTTACGGCGCAGAGTTCATTGGTGTAGATGCTAAACAGTAGGGGACCTAAGATTGAATCCTGAGGTACGCCATGCTTGACGGACAAAATCTTTGACATTTCAGAGTTTATTCTAAATTGTTGAACTCTGGCAGAAAGGAAACTTTGAACCACTCAAGCACTACTTCTGAAACGCCAATACATTGAAGTTTGGACAGCAGAAGGGAATGACTGATACTGTCGTAGACCTTGCTGAGATCTAAGATGACCATGGTGGTGATTTCTCTCTGGTCTATTGCGTTAGGTATATGATCTGTTACCTGTAGGCTCAAGGTCTCCATTGAGTGGTACCATTTGTTGCCACTTTGGTGGGTTGATAGGAGTCTGTTTGCCGTTAGATGATCCGTAAACTGCTGTTGTACATGTATGCTCTCATATGTCTTCTGGACCAGGAGCTTTGTTTTGCGGCATGGCAGATATATACAAGTTTTAACTTGGTTGGTTTTAACTTGGCATTGTTACAAGCAGGACTGGTTTCTGGTTTTAACAATGCATTCGCTTGGCACTTGATAATTTAAAGTTAAACTAGAAATAATCACAGATTAGAAAGTGTGTTCGACTGAGCCAGAAAGTTATGAACAACAATGATACAGTTCAGAGGGCAACAACCTTGAATGCAAAGTTGATGATTGACAAGGATTGTATGCTGCCTATTTTTGATCAAATGCAGTACAATGATATTCCGTTCGACTATGCACCGGGCATGCAGGAGGTAGATGTAAATAAAAGCATAATTCAATCAACTTATGTTCAGTACTTGTATTATCATTTATCTATTTTGGTACGTTATTCTATCAGAGTGCTTCAGTATAAAGTACTGTTATTCTTGAAGATCGATACTGGCATAGATCAACAAATCCACATTGCACAACTTAAACAACATGCGTAAATCCTTCGATTATTACCTCGATTATTCAATTTGTTTGTATATAATTTCACGTCTCACGTTTGTCTTTGAGTCAGATGACATACCAAGGGCATCTGATTTCTTGGTATTCTGCCAAGCACCACAATCCAACTATAGAATCTAAGTCAGTTTCTTTGTAGTGTGTCTGAGACAACAATGTATACTGAACGGGTCAGATCAACAGATGATTCCTGTTGAACTGAATCAAATGCACTGCACTTCAACGAGTGATCGTTGACCGACCTCCACTTTATAGTTGACATTAGCTTTCCCGTGCATTTTGCACACGGGATCGTTCAAAGAGCCCACAACTCCTTTTGCCAGCTTGAAAATAAAAATAGGTTCGTGCGCATGATGTCATAGGTTAGTTATAAATTCAGAATGGCGCTGATTTGGTACAAAACTGTGATGAACTACCGCCAACCATGAACTATGAATCTCGATTTCAGTCATATGGACAGCTAGGTAACCGCACATCTGGCCACAGGAAACCCACCACTTTAGTGTTGCATTCTCCTTTGTCGAACGCAATTAATAATATTAATACTCAACATTGTATTCCATATACAACGAGAACTTGCTCAGCAACCATACATTTACATGTATGAGCATCTTATGTAGATGCTTTCATTCAAGTTTGCACAATTTTTTTCTACACAATTTTTTCTTCTGTGAATTACCCCCAAGTCACAAATCAACCTACAAAATTGCCAAGCTGTATGTATGTGGTACTACAAATGTGCACAACATTATCATGCAGTCTTTTACAGAGAACGAGGATAGGGTAACGGTTATAACTGGACTATGTCAGTAACTGTACAGTATGACTTACATCAACATATGGAATTCCCATAAGAGTCAGTAACCTCTTGCACTCTTCATTGTGCTCCTTTGTAACTTTTACCTAAAGCAATAATACATGAAGCTTTAATAAAAATATTATTTTACCTTTAATAGGTGATTTTAGAAATTACAGTTAAACATATTAAAATGTCAGTACCAACATAATTATGGTAAAGCTCTCGTTTGCTACTTTCAGCACTTACTTTGATAAAAAAAACATTGGCAACTGATTAAACTGTACTGTAGTTACTACATTATGTTTTTATAAACTTTGTGAATAAGTATCTTTTAATTTTTTCTATATTTTTTCACTGCCTCTAAATGATAACAAGAATACAATAAATAACTAGCAGTATCCATAGATGGATAGTGATATGCTGCTGTATTTTCTCGAATAAGGCCGCTTCACTTTTTCGAAACACGGATCCAACCAACCCTCTTTCACAAGAGAAATAAAAAACAGGCCTTTTTATAGAAAACAATAGAATACTATATTTAAATTTTGTTTTTAAACGGCTATTGATTTTTTGTTTTTATCCCTGCAGTTTATACCACTGTAAATCCTGAAAACACATATCTATGAAGTTGTCCCTACCCCCAGGGTCACCCTACCCCCCCCTGCCTCCCTGCATGAACCAACTATTCATATATTTCTTTATAAATTGCAGTAACCCGTTTACACGGGAAAGAGGAAACTTATCTCGGGGATAGGGCGACCCTGGGGGTAGGGGCAACTTTGGGACTTTGCATAAATTATTTATGTACTAATTTCGTTCTAAAATGTATATTTAATAATCATTTCCAGTTGTTCCTTTGGCGGTTTTTGAAAAAAAAAAAGTTAAAGTAAGTCATTCAGATAAAACTTTGATTGTGAGATTGGATTTTACATTTTGCCAAAACAAAATTCATTCAACATTGAATGCACACCAATCTGTTGTGTGCGATTTGCATTATTTAAATTTTGTAGCTAATATTGATTTGCGTAAACCCTTCTACCCGAGGTAACCTATTCTCCATGTAAATGCTAGAAAATGTTTGCTCGGGGGTTAGAGTTACCCTGGGGGTAGGGACAAGTTTTTCTCCATATAAACAGGGCCTAAGTTTATATCGAAATGTAAAATCACACAATAACACAAACCAATGATCCATTTGTATTTGATAACTGTTTGCTTATTGCTTGCAATTTCCTAGAAACACAAAACCAAACGGCAAGTTTAATACTCTTGTGTCATCTTAAAAATATGTTTTCAAATCGAAATTAAACAAAATCTTGAAAGCTATAAATAGTATTGCGAGAATATGATTCTCACATTGCTTCCGCTGGCATTAAAAACACAGCACTTCACGAGCCACAAATATCCTCGTACAAATGCCAATGGTATATTCAAAGCCGAAAATTAATCTCAATGCAAAATTTACCTTTACAACCATTACTGCAGTCAATTGGCGCAGAATCATGAAGAAACACGTGAATATAAATGCCAGATGCATATCATATTGGACACCAGACTGTGTCAACTAACTCGCTCAGAAGTCAATTACCGCTCCAGTTGCCTGTGATTTTGCATTTGCGCTGCCAGCACATTGACCAAAGACTCGTAAATATCTTTCAGAACCTTTTGTGCAATTGGTTTGACCGCAAAGTTGTAGCAAATCCAGTTTGTAAATATTTCTGCATGCAAATCCACCTGCAACTACGCTCACTGTACTGTGAAAACATGAATCGTTCTCACCGCATGGTAACCTAAAACCAACTGGGGGTGTCCTGCTCCTGCGAATGAAGAATAGTGACTGGTCCCGAAAACCCCCCAAAACAAAGAATGTCAATTGGTTCCGAAAGCAGAACAATGGAACATGATCGTGAGCGAAGAACGTCGATTGCTAACCGAAGAATCCGACAGGACACAAGTTGAGTCTTATGTTGCAAATGGTATGCCGCCTGACGGCAGCAATAGGGACCTTAAGATACGACTACAGGTAGCAACGACGGCAACGTGAGAGATGAGGGGAGGTCGCCATCATGTGTGACCAAAACAATTCATTAAGAAAAGTACATGAAAGAGATGACGACCTGAACTATCAATTTCAAATGAAGCAGTACTCAAGCATTTTTTCATTCATAGTAATTATTTTCAGACTCAATGTAAGATCTACAGGCCTGGATATCTGCATTGAGAATTTATTTGCAAAATTTAATTGGAATTTCAGTTTGGTAAATGCTTGCTCTGGAAATCGTATTTGCAGATTTTGAACAACTGATGGTGATACTAATTTATGATCATTTGGCGATTTGAAGATTATTAAATAATTATTAAATTGTCTTAGTTATATAGCTGATTCAATATATTGTGTTTTCAAATAGTACAGCAATCACCGATTGTGCCATTTGAAATTCAGCTTCGATCAATACTCAAGTTGAACAGCGACAGATTCATCAACAAACAAATCAACAAGTTTTATGACATGTTAATAAATACGGTAGGTTTCCCCTCCTGAATATTTCAACCGAACAAGGTCCTAGTTACCAGTTACTGACATCTTGGTCACGCAAGTCCTACACAATATCTTTTATTTAAGTGGCAAGTTTACATGAACATGGGATAAAAGCTACACACCGCTTCTGCAAGCCATATTTGATGAACACATTCAGGTTCAAGCTTGTGGAAATACATTTACATTTCACAGTGCAACAAACAAACAAACAAACAAACAAAATTCAAATTCCTGAGGAGTTATCCTTTTTTAAGAGTTTGGAATATTTGTACTTATAAAATCCAAGAAAATTAGCTGCCAAGTCAGTTGATTAAATCAGGCCGCTTTCTTTACAATGGAAACCATTCAACATCTGGTTTCAGCGAGTGGGAAGGCTATACGGCATATTTTCCATGTGTATTGACATACCATCATAAAATTCTTCGTAACAACAAAACTTTTGCGAATTTCACAATTTCACTACTTCTCGCTAATTTTAGGTAGTTGTAGTCTATCTTTACCTAATAAAATAGTAAAATAAATGCAAATCCTCTTCAAAATCCGACTCTAAACCTCACGTTGTCCCTATGATGGCAAAACCCTTGATTTGCCGTCGTCACTCTGACCATGACGGGAGACTCACGCCGTGAGACATGTGCAGTTGGCTCATATGGTGTAAATTTACTTCCGGGTTGCCGTCGTCATGCTATCCGTCGTCGTATCTTAAGGTAATTAATTATTAATCTGGGCCATAGCAGGGGGAGGGGCAGGGGGGCCAAGCCCCCCCCCCACCAATAATATTGACAGGCTTGTTCGACCAGCCACAAGATCCATTTTCTGTCAATTCAAAACTGTCAAAACTTGCTGGAAACTACTCTTAGAGGGCAGGAAATGCTATTTCAGAGATCCTACATTTAAACAATTTCCGGGGGGGCATGCCCCCTGACCCACCTAGGAACACATGCCTTTGGCGCTCATACTCCTTACGATACAATACGATACTTTATTTAACGTGGTAAAATACACTTAGCTATTTGCTGCAGGAACAATCCTGTAACACGTGGCAGCTAATTTACAGGTATCCCACAGGGTAAAAATATTTAATAATAAGATATAAGATTTTAAAAGTATG
>JANVCK010042452.1:0-12838 GCA_026546655.1 Epizoanthus illoricatus | reverse complement strand
ATTTATTTTCATTCTTATTATTAGTCTTATTATTATTATTATTAGGTCATACCTGTTGCAGGGCTGTTGCGGTTAGGGTTAGGGTTAGGGTTAGGGTTAGGGTTATGTAGGGGGCTTCGGTTTTCTTAAAGATGCGTTTCACTGTTTGTACAGCCTTTTCATTCAAACCATTGGAGTGCGGGTAACGAGGGCTAGACGTGGTTAGTTTACATCCTCAGTCTCTTGCGAAATCCTGAAATTCCTTGCTGTTGTAAGGCACATTATGAGACACAAATTCCTCAGAAATTCCATGTCGTACACAGATGGGTTTTATGTGTGTAATAACAGTGCTAGCTGCTTTGTCTCGAAGCGGGGCTTTATCGAATGCTAGTTTTGTCATGCGCACTGTGGTATCTCGCGTGCTGTCATTGGTTCCTTTGCATTCTTGCTCTGGAAGGTTTCACATGTGGCGCATGACGAAACAGTCTTGCAAATAGGATAATCCTGTAGATGCAGCTTGGTGTGCGAACTAAAAAAAACCTGAGTACCAGATGGGAATTGAACTCATGACCTTCTGATTGCCGGTCAGATACTCTACTCACTGAGCTACAGGGACTCTTATGTGGAAAGCTGGGTCACTGACGGGATATGAACCCATGACCTGATTGCTGGTCAGATGCTCTACCCACTGAGCTACAGGGACTCATTTAAGGAGCTAGCTTTGTAGTTTCCCGCTGGACATATCAACTGCTGGCTCGATGCAGTCCGATAGTCCTTGTTGTAAATGTCCTGCGACATCTCAGACCAATAGAAAACTGTTCTTGCTCGAGCTTTACATTTATCGATTCCGAGGTGGCTTTCATGTGCTCTCTCATAGTTTTCCTTGAACAGCAGGCCTCCTGCTTCACTTAATTTATGTTTGATGCTCCAATAGGGGGCAATACAGGATGAACACAGTGCTTGTGTAGTGGTCAGTCCACTTCCGCTCCCGGTCGGTGTTAATTAACTTCATTAATGTTGCTGACCTTTATCAGTTCCAATTAACGACATGTATGTAATCCGATCAGTGGCTTGGCGTTCTGTAGTTGGTATATGTGTACACATGAAAACACAGCTATATATCGAACATATCGAGCCAGCAGTTACCATCTGACCCAGCGCCCCTCTGTACCTCAATGGGTAGAGCATCTGCCCGGTAATGGGTCATGAATTCAAACTCCGTCAAACACTTTTCTGCTCTTCGTATTGTTCAAGGTGACTTAGGGTATTTCCCAGGTAACCAAGAGTAGTAGCTAATCTGGGGTGCGTATCATCATAAACCTTCTCCTGTATCGCCAATGCTCGTTCTAGAAACGTTTTGGCTTCTTTGTATTGCCCCAGGTGACTTAGGGAGTTTCCCAGGTAACCAAGAGTAATAGCTAATCTTGGGTGCGTGCTATCAAAAACACTCTCCTCGATCGCCAATGCCCGCTCCAAACATGTTTTGGCTTCCTCGCACTGTTTATTGTCACTTAAGATACTTCCCAGGAAACCAAGAGTAACAGCTAATCTAGGGTGCTTGTTGTTATAAATACTCTCCTCTATCGCCAGTGCTTTCTCTAAACATGCTTTGGCTTCTTCGTACTCTCCAAGGTGACTTAGGAGGTTTCCCAAGTTACCAAGAGTAGTAGCTAACAATGGGTGTTTGTTATTATGACCACTCGCCAGTGCTTTCTCTAAACATGTTTTAGCTTCTTCGTATTGTCCAAGGTGAGTTAGGATGTTTCCTAGGTAACCAAGAGTAGCAACGATTCCTGGGTGTTGGTCATCATAAACACTCTCCTGTATCACCAGTGCTCTCTCCAAGCACGCTTTGGCTTCTTGGTACTGTCCAAGATCAAATAGAATGTTTCCCAAGTTAACAAGAGTAGTAGCTAATCTTGGGTTCTTGTCATCATAAACGAACTCATCTATCGCTAATGCTCTCTCCAAGCACGTTCTGGCTTCTTCGTACTTTCCAAGGTGACTTAGGATGTTTCCCAGATTACCCAGAGTAGTAGCTAAGCCTGGATGCTTGTCGTTATAAACACTCTCCTGTATCGCTAGTGCTCTCTCCAAGCACGTTCTGGCTTCTTCGTACTTTCCAAGGTGACGTAGGATGTTTCCCAAGTTGTTAAGAGCAGTAGCTAGCGATGGGTGCTTGTCATCATAAATGTTTCTTAGTATTGTCAATGCTCTTTCAAAATACGTTCTGGCTTCTTCGTACTTTCCAAGGTGACTTAGGATGTTTCCCAGATTACCCAGGGTAGTAGCTAAGCCTGGATGCTTGTCATTATAAACACTCTCCTGTATCGCTAGTGCTCTCTCCAAGTACGTCTTGGCTTCTTCTTCCTGTCCAAGGTAACCCAGGTTGTTTCCCAGATTACCAAGAGTAATAGCTAAAGCAGGGTGCTTGCTATCAAAAACGCTCTCCTGTATCGTTAGTGCTCTCTTCAAACACGTTCTAGCTTTCTCGTAGTGGCCAAGGTGATTTAGAATGTTACCTAGGTTTCCAAGAGTAGCAGCTAACTGTGGATGTTTGTCTTCATAAACGTTCTCCTGTATTGTGAGTGCTCTCTCCAAAAACGTTTTAGCTTCTTTGAACTGTCCAAGGTAACTTAAGACGTTTCCCAGGTTAGCAAGTGTAGAAGCTAAGCCTGGGTGCTGGTCATCATAAACTCGCTCATCTATCGCCAGTGCTCTCTCCAGATACATTTTGGCTTCTTCGTACTCTCCAAGGTGACTTAAAATATTTCCCAGACTACGAAGAGTAGTAGTTAACCCTGGGTGCTGGTTATCATAAACGGTTCCTTGTATCGCCAGTGACCGCTCCAAGCACGCTTTGGCTTCTTGATACTGTCCAAGGTGACTTAGGAGGTTTCCCAAATTCTCAAGGGTAGCAGCCAACTTTGGGTGCTGATCATGATAAACTTTCTCCCGTATCGCCAGTGCTCTTTCTAAACACGTTCTGGCTTCTTCGTACTTTCCTAGGTGACTTAGGATGTTTCCCAGGTTACCCAGAGTAGTAGCTAGGCCTGGATGCCTCTCATCATAAATGCTTTCCTTTATCGTCAGTGCTCTCTCCAAACATGTTTTCGCTTCTTCGTATTTTCCAAGGTAACTTAGAATATTTCCTAGGTTACCAAGATTACTTGCTAATCCTGGGTGCTTGTCATTATAAACGCTCTCCTGTATCACTAGTGCTCTCTCCAAGTACGCCTTGGCTCCTTCGTACTGTCCAAGGTAAGTGAGAGTGTTTCCCAGGTTACCAAGAGTAGTAGCTAAACCTGGGTGCTTCTCATCGTAAACACTCTCCTGTATTACAAGTGCTCTCTCCAAACATGTTTTAGCTTCTTTAAAATGGCCAAGGTTGTTTAATATGATACCCAGATTACTAAGAGTAATAGCTAAAGCAGGGTGCTTGTTTTCATAAACGCTCTCTTGTATCGCTAGAGCTCTCTTCAAACACATTCTTGCTTCTTCGTACTGTCCAAGGTGATTTAGAATGTTTCCCAGGTTTCCAAGAGTAGTTGCTAATCGTGGGTGTTTGTCGTCTTCATAAACGCTCTCCTGTATCGCGAGCGCTCTCTCTAGATATACTTTGGCTTCTTCGTACTGTCCAAGGTGACTTAAGACGTTTCCCAGGTTACCAAGGGTAGAAGCTAAGCCCGGGTGCTGGTCATCGTAAATGCGCTCTTCTTTCGCCAGTGCTCTCTCTAGACATGTTTTGGCTTCTTCGAAAAGTCCAAGGTGACTTAGAATATTTCCCAGGTTACCAAGAGTAGTAGCTAACCCTGGGTGCTGTTCATCATAAACGCTCTCCTGTATTGCCAGTGCCCGTTCCAAACATGTTTTTGCTTCTTCGTATTGCCCAAGGTGACTTAGGAGGTTTCCCAAATTACTAAGAGTAGTTGCTAACTCTGGGTGCTTGCTGTTATAAACAATCTCCTGTATCGCCAGAGCTCTCTTCAAGCACGTTTTGGATTTTTCATAGTGTCCAAGGTACCTTAGGATGTTCCCTAGATTACCAAGAGTAGTAGCTACTCCTGGGTGCTTGTCATCATAAATACTCTCCTGTATCGCCAGTGCTTTCTCGTAACACGTTCTGGCTTCTTCGTACTGTCCCAGGTCACTTAGGATGTTTCCCAGATTACTAAGAGTAGTGGCTACCCCTGGGTGCTTGTCATTATAAACATCCTCACGTATCGACAGTGCTCTCTCTAAACACGTTTTAGCCTCTTCATACTGTCCGAGGTCACTAAGGATGCTACCGAGGTTTCCAAGAGTACTAGCCAGCCGTGGATGTTTTTTGTCGTAAACGCTCTGTTCTATCGCCAATGCTCTCTCCAAATACGCTTTGGCTTCTTCGTACTGTCCAAGGTAACTTAGGATGTTACCCAGGTTTCCAAGAGTAGTTGCTAACCGTGGATGTTTGTCATCATAAACGCTCTCTGTTATTGCTAGTGCTCTCTCCAAACACGCTTTGGCCTCTTCATACTGTCCAAGGTGACTTAGAATGTTTCCCAGATTGCCAAGAGTTGTGGCTAATTCTGGGTGCTTGTCATCATGAACGATCTCTGCTATAGCTAGTGCTCTCTCCAAGCATACTTTGGCTTTTTCGTACTGTCCAAGGTGACGTAGGGTGTTTCCCAAGTTACTAAGAGTAGCAGCTAATTCTGGATGCTTCTCGTCATAAGCGCTTTCCTGGATCTCCAGTGCTCTCTCCAAGCACGCTTTGGCCTCATCGTGTTGTCCAAGATCACTTAAAGTATTTCCCAGGTAATTAAGTGTACCAGCTAACTGCGAGTCCGTTGCATTGTAAATGTTCTCTTCTATCGCCAGCACTACTTTGAAATATACTTTGGAAGTCCGGTATCTTCCATGCATGGCACAGACTCTGCCAATTGCGGATAAGCAGGCTATGACAGCATCGCATTTGCCTTGAATTAACTGTGTTATGTTGCTTTGCTGAAGATCGAAGCAACATTTGATCTTCTCTTCAAGGGCCACGAAGTGTTCTACAGTTGTTCTTGTTCTGATTATATCTCTGATATTTTTATCATTAATTGAGATATGGTTTGAAAAAGATAGCATTATCCTTAATAAATCCACTTCTTTTAGTGCCCTTTCACCGTTGAGGTAAATGCTCTGTAGATAATGATGTACGACTTGATGGACACGAATTTCTTTGGATTCATCTTCAGAGTAAACAATCAAAGAAGATGAACATATAATCACTTCCAGGAGCTCTTGGTCTTTGTCAGGCATACATTGTGCCACATATCGGACAACATTTTCTAGGGATATAGGCTGAAAAGCAACGGCAGACAAGAACTGAAATGCGTGCATCATAACAACTTCTTCCTTTCTCTCTTTTTCTACGGCCAACCTGACAGCGTTCGTCATTGTTGACGGGTAAACCAAGCTAGTGTTTGTGTAAACCTTCTCAGTTGCCTCTCTTTTTCCTTCTTGAAGCTTCTGTAGATATTGTATCCACGACGTTTGTGAACGCTTTATACGTTGCATGTAAACAGCTGCACATGCCAGTGCTAGTGGTTGGAAATCAAGTGCCTTGGCTACGTTTAATTTGTTTTCTTCCTCACCAGAGAGGCCAGAAATTGCCGTTAGTGCAGTAATGGCGTCATCAGGCTGCATACCAGAACTTAGAGATAAATGGCACGTGTGGGAGTCCATGGGAATGTGCTGGCTATCCTGTGTAGTAACCAGTATCTGTCCTTTGCCTGAGGTCTTATCTCCCGCTTGAGGTAAGTATTTGCAGACTGACTTGATCTC
Source organism: Epizoanthus illoricatus (assembly GCA_026546655.1). NCBI lineage: Eukaryota > Metazoa > Cnidaria > Anthozoa > Zoantharia > Epizoanthidae > Epizoanthus > Epizoanthus illoricatus. The sequence continues at coordinate 7,048 of JANVCK010042452.1, read as the reverse complement.
TGTAACGTTGTCCAAAATCATCAGCCATGAAGAATAACGTTGCACTCTGGGCGTTATCACATTTATTACATTGACCAATTTCTCTTCTTTAGACAATTCTGTGGATGTAACGATTCTTGTAATAGATTCCTCATCACATTTGAGTCTAGCAGCAAAGTCTAAGTACGACTGAAGAAAGGTATCATCGTTTGATGCGTTGAATGTGAATACAAACTTCACATCAGACACGTCATTGAAGAAAGTATCGCCAATTTGTCTTGCAACTTGACTTTTCCCACTCCCGGGATTCCCCGATAGATAAACAACTGTTATCTCATTATCGTTTGTGCTCGTCAACTGCTGCATCTCTTCCATTATTTTCTTCACTTCACCTGGACGATCAGTAGTTTTGTGAGATGGTTTGGGGGGCAAGACACAAAACGGAATTGGTTCTTCGTTACGCTTCTTTTCTTTACTCAGCTGTTGTTCAAGGTCGTGTACTTCATCTGTTCGAAAGCTTTTCTGATTTTGAATCTCGTCAATGGCAGCAGTATCTAATTTTAAAGCCGTGAATGCTGTTACAACCTTTTGGATGCTGGCTTGAAAATCTTCTTCTCCAAGTTTTCCATTAGTAATGTGTGCAAAATCTTCGTTACGGAACTTTCTTAGATCATCAACACCTCTTTTAATAGCAGGATTAAGTCCTACGCCGACACTATCTGAGTAAAGTATGGCATAGAACAGTGACGTACAGTCCCATTCACCTGTGTTCCCAGTTTTCATAGTAGCAAGGGCACGAGCATTCCGGTTCTGATTTCTTAGGGACTCCAAATTAAAGAAATCGATTCCGTTCTCAGCTGTATCTTGCCACGGGCCGTGAGAGGTCTGGTAATGAGCATCCCATTCTTGCTTAAAAACTGTTCGTAGGCCTTTGGGAATGATACAGGTGGTCACATGACAGACTCGGAAATAGTTTAGTTCTTCACCTGTATAGTTTTTTGTGGCCATCTAAAACATGAGTGTAAATGTGTTATCCTCAATAAACAATAAATTCTTTACTTTATAATTACTTTACTTTTTACTTTACTTTACTTCACTTTAAGTGGGTTATAAACATCAATTCATATCCAGAAAGTGTTAGTGGATAATATACAATGTGAAAACCCAGTAGCATTTAGAACTTTACTTTCGTTTTCAGAAACAGCTGTTTTCAATATAAGGTAGAACGGAGGTAAATGAGCTGATAATAATCAGTTTTTGAACCAGTCAAAAGCTGAAAATCAATTCATGGCTCTCCATGACGTGACCAAGGTTCACTTCCAGTAGCTAAATGACAGGCAAACAAGCTTAAGATGGTGGGAAGGAGAACGATGCATTATTGTGTATGACAAAGAAATGGAGTTATCCAAGTATTTTTCCACTCTAGAACCTAAAATCTGTTTGTGAGACGGTGTGGATCCGTATTCTACGAGAAAGGATGAATTCGCCAAAGATTTGAAACATTTACCGAATCGTCAATTCCCCGGGACTGTCCTTAACAAAAATGCAGTTTGCGTCTCTAAAACTACAACTTAAACAGAATGTTAACGTTTAGTCTAACAGCTTGGCAAAACAACTTAACCAGTTTTGGCGAAGCTTTAAGGCTTTAAAATAAATCCGTGAACTAAGACATTACAGCTCTTTGTTGTTGTGCACTATTGTTGTTGAACAACTATAAACTTTAAACTGCTATTTTCTAGCAGTACAGGATAAACGAAGCAAGTCTGTTCATTTTGTCACATACAATGAGCGGGAAGCTCAACTCTACAACCTTTCACAAAGTTTTCATTACATAATCGAGCATATGGTGAGACTAGATCTGTTTTGATTTTTACGAAAATTTGCAAGCCATTATTGGCGGCGTCTACTGCGTACTTCACGGCATCTTTTCCTTTTTTGTGCAATTATTTTGGGTATTAAAAACATCATTTTATCTTCAAACAATCCGGCATACTGCTTCTCCAGCATTAAATAAACACAAAGGAAAATGGTGATTGTTGTCATTGGCCCGTCATCTGCAAGACAAAGTTTCGGGATGTACCGGATGTGACAGCTATTGAAAGTAAAGAATAACCAGAAAATTCGATTCAATAATTAACAATTATTCCCCGAAGCGGAGGTGACTAGTGATGGATATTTACCGAGCCGAACAATTGTTTTAATAATATTGTTTTAGTGTTTTGTGGTGTTGCTGCTTCATTCATGGCATTAATTTATCCATAAGAAACAGTAGCGAAATGGGACGCCAGGTTGTCCTGTTTCACACATGAATGGAAAAAGGTGAATAGTGGTGGATATTCGCCTTTTATTGACCAATCAAAGCGCGCGAAAAGTGCTATTCACTTGTTAGGTTTATACTAATGATAATTACCCACATACCTCGAATGGAATATGGTACTTCGTACAATACGACGTTTTGTAGTACTTGAAAGGGACCTGTAATAAAAACAAATATCACAGACTGCTGTCAATACCCTAGTTATGAAAGTTCTCACTACTGATAATTCCCTACGCACCTGAAAGGAAGTATAACAGTTCTTCCTTGGGCAATCCAAAAGCTTGTTGGTACTTGAAATTGACCTGTGATGAACAATACAAACAATACCCTGATATTTTTGTCAAGTCTTTCGCAGATGAACTTTCAATATTGATAAAAGAATAACGGTTATTTAATTGAATTTATTTATAATTACCTACACGACTGGAATGGAGTATGACACTTTCTTCCTTAGGTAATACAAAGCTTTTGGTACTGGAAATGGGTCTGTGAAAAACAACAACTAATGTTTCTGTCACGCGTGTCGGCAATTTACTTCAGTTCTGAATATTGAGAATTGTTTACATACCATTAATGGAGTACGACAAGTTCTTCCCAATGGGCAATATGAGGTTTGCAATTGACCTACAATAAAGACCAAATGTTACAGACTGATGGTAATACCTTGGGCCCAGTTGTTATAAAAGTAGATAACTCTTATCAATCGGATAAATCGCTATCCAGCGGATACAATTAATCCACACTACAATGTTAGGTTAGCAGTTTTGTCCGTTGGATATCTCTTATCCATCAGATAAACTTACTGTTATCCACTTTTTGAACAACCCGGGCCTTATGTTTCCGTCAGGCTTTTGTCAGATGAACGTTTTAAATACAGATAATTACCTACACACCAAGAATGGAGTGTGGCCCTTCTTCCTTGGACAATACCAAGCTTTTGGTACTGGAAATGGACCTGGGATAAAGAACAATTGTAATGTTTCCGCCACGTTTTCGTGCAAATTCCGTTCTCAATATTGATAATTGCCAACATGCACACCCTGCATGGGGTATAGTACTTTGTTACTCGGACAGTGTGAAGGGTTTCAATACTTGAAATGGATTTGTGAAAAGAACAACTGAGATTGATACCACAAATGCGGCTAATATTTTAATGTTTCTGCCACGTTCTTCCCAATGGGCAATATAAAGCTTGGCAGTATTTAAAATTGACTTGGGATAAAGAACAAAAATTAAAAAAATGCTGTCAATACCTTAATGTTTCTGTTGGCGTTTTTAAGCCGGCCTCACACGCTGCGTTTTTGTCGCGGAACTTTCTACGATCTATTGTCTTGACTTGACTCAATTACAATAACAATCTATCGTAGAAAGTTCTGCGACAAAAAGGCAGCGTGTGCGGCCGGCTTTAAATGATAACTCCCTACATACCAGGAGTAGAGTATGTTACGTTCTTCCGTGGACAATACGAAGCCTATCGGCACTTGGAATGTACCTGTAATTGGAATTAAGAACAAAAAGTACAATTTGTTTCAAATACTATAAATACTTCCGACAGATCTTTCTTCCATTGCCTTTTCTAGTGTTACAATAGTAATTATTTGTATATTTTTAACTGAGTCATGCTCTATCATAAAGTAAAGAACTTAGAATACTTACTGTTGTACAGCCTTCTTATATTACCTTCTCAATATCAATAATTGCTCAAATACCTTTAATGAATGGAGTACGGAAAACTCTACCCTGAGTAACACGAACTTTTGTGGTACTTGAAAGGGCTTGGGACAGAGAAGAAACAAAAGATGTATTTACCAATTATTATATATCTTTTATCATAGTGTTCGCATACTTTCAGTAAAATCTGGATACATTCCATCAAATAGTTATTAATCATTTAAAAAGCGATATATTCGCAAATTCTTATAACTAATCTATAGTGTTATAATAATAATCATAATAAATTGAATTTATATTGCGCGTTTCTCCATAAAAATGTTCAAACGCGCATGACATAGCTGCTAAAATAATAATTATAACAAGGTAAAAGGTATGTCTTTAAGCTTCGTTTTAAAATTATCCAAGGTGACAGTACTTTCTGATATAATATAAGGTTCTTTGGTCCAAAAACATGGAATATTAATGACGACTCCATTAAATCTGAGAAGAGAACAGTTTTCAAAGCAGTACTTAACTCAAAATTAATTCAAACATATTTTAGCAGTTTCTCTGAGTATCTTCTGTATTTTTTTATTTTGTCACTTTTTTGTGTTTCTATGTTGTAACTGACCCAAAATATCTCAAATCCTCAATTTTTATCACCTAACGTGATTAGTCCCCTGGTTATTTTAGGTGGTAATTGTACTCTCTTCTTGTATGTAGTCAGTAATTCATGTCTTGAAAATGTATAATGTGCAGTACCTAAATAAAATACTGTTGTTGTTGGCAGCTGGTAGTTCGTTCCACAACTTTGGCGCGGCAAACATAAAGGTGCGGTCACCAAGTGTTTTCTTTAATTTGGTCTTAGGATACGGCAGTAGAATGCCATTGTAGGAATTGCAGAGATTATAACGTCCAGGTGAAACGACAGAAATGAGATCAGACAAATAAGAAGCATCAATTTGATGAAGGCCTTCGAATGTAACAAGTAGAAATTTGAAGGAGATCCGTGATCTACAGAGAGCCAATGTAGGTCTTTCAAACGGGCACATACATTCTGGATTGGCTGAAGTTTTGAAATGAGGGTGTCTGGTAAGCCGTACAGAAAACTGTTGCAATAATTGAGTCTACTTGTGATAAAGGCGTGGATGAGTGTCCCAGTGTTTCTGGTTATTGCAAGTCTTGACTGCACCCAAATCCTTGACTACATTAACTGGGGAGACATAGACCTCGCCTACTTTGATATTGCGACCTTTTTCAACTGTTGCGATGTGCGGAACCGAATGTAATTTAAACCAACTGACCTTCCAAATTGTATTTCATTAGCGTAAATATTGTGAAACGTATAGGGCGAGGGCATTTTCTCTCCCCCCCAGGCCCAGGAACCCCCCAAAAGCCCAGGCCGAATAGGAATAAAATGGATGCGGAATTATATACAAAAATCAGATCATGACTGTTTTTATTGAACGCGCCGCCGTTTCCTTGATTCAGGCTCTGCTCCACTTGCCTATTCGTTCACTGATCAATAATCATCTACATACTAAAATAGATTAGAATGTTTTATCCTTCTCTACAAAATGAAATTTACAATGGACCTTAGATTGCGGCTTAATAGGATAGAGTGGAACTCTTCTTCCACCTCATACTGCTGAAGTATCAGCCAGCTAATTATTATTATTATTATTATTATTATTATATTATTATTATTATTGCAAATATTATCATCTACAATTAAAGCTATGTGTAAAATACATGGAGTTTGTAGATTTAATATGCAATTCAGTATATATGTATTGATAAGGAGGTAATGTTAACAAAAACACACAGTTCCCGAACCCCCGTCTTGAACCGACTTATGAATTTATAAACAACAACTGTTATCTGATATTCTGCTGCATCGCACCAGCCACGATACTATTGGAGTATTGCAAAGCGATATAAAAGAGACAGATAACCACTGCTAGTTGGAATGTGTGGCATAACCCTCTCTGATAGGAAGTCTCCCCCCCCCCTTCCATTGTAGGACGGGGAGGTTGGTGCAAGTCCCCCTCCTTAATTCTGCTATATAATGTTCAGTTGACTTGAAACTTTGCATGTGCATCACTCATCAGACAATAGCAAATGATCGATATTTTAATCAACTTCAATTATTCATAAAGTTGCATAATTAATTAATTTTGACGTGATCTTGGGCCATTTTTGGTACAAGAATTAAAAAATGTAAACGGCTCTCACGAACATGCCTTAATTCAAATCTACCCGAATATTTTATTAAAATTTACTTAATATACAAAAGTATTTGTAATAATGTTTAATTGAAGCATAGAAGTAATATCGATTTTTCAAAAGCCATCGCAATTTAAGAGAGATTTAGTATGGGAAAACTTCATTTGAGCTTCATCAGTTTAGTGTCTAACAAATAACAAGAACATACGCAATATTGTGACAGAGAGACAAGAGAGTCCAGTTAAGATTAGAAAAAATAAATATTTTTTCTGCCACCCCCTCGCTTGAACGCATAGGTCGCTAGCTCTAAGGTGTGTAAATAGAGGGTTTGTCATTCTTCGCGGAAATGTAAAAGTGATACAATAAAAACAGGTTCACATTTATTCTTACATGAAGGAACATTAATTAAATATTCTGACCCGCTTGATTTCAGACTGAGCTTAGGACTTCCGGTACACCATTATAGTTTATACTACACTTTGTAGAAAACTTCCGCTTTGTAGACACCCAAACGAATACGAATATCAAGTGCAACGAGTAGAATTGATACAAGAAATCTATAATATTTAGAGAACTCATTTGCCATTTTCAGTGCTTTTCAAACAAAATAATTTTAAAACAATCGTTGATTTAAAAGCTGATAAACTTTTGTTTGTTTGCCTTGTACGTAACGCGTACAAATAATCTAAGCAAGGTCACACACAATCATTGAACCAGGAACAATTTACATATATCCGATTCGAAAATGAAAGTTAAACATATATGATATGATTCGCCAGGTTTTGGCCTGTGCTAGGGTTAAATTCCCCTTCGTATATGTAGGTAAATTTATCAGTCACCATGAGAGATTACTAATAACCCCAGAATACCAAT
>JANVCK010042341.1:0-12842 GCA_026546655.1 Epizoanthus illoricatus | reverse complement strand
CCACCTCACACCTACCTAAATAATGCCCCCCCCCCCTCCCTGCTTCCAAATAAAAGGAAAGCAAGGCATTGTATATATACGCTGGCAAATGATAAGTATTGATAAACAAAAATTGGCAAATCCACAGCCACTAGACTCAACAGATCTACACCTAACCACACAAGAACTATCCAATTCAAGACAAGCAGTAAAACAGATTAACATCTCTGTCCACCAACAGTATAATGACGGAATGTGGAAGGAATACACTATCTGGAAGACTGACCAGTGGAGACACCAAACCCAGACCTCCAGCAAGCTTCTCCAGCCGGTATTACTGACTGATCTAACTATGCATGTCTACAACCTTCAGAAATCTGATCATTATTCCCTTTGCAAGCTCACACATAGCTACTGCTGACATTACTTTTTGTAAAAAAGGGGAACTTAAAAGTACCCATGCACTTGTCAATAAGAGTAGGCTAATGTTGGTGTTGTTGGTGGTCAGCTTGTCTCTGCCAATATGTTTCTGACCGTGGGAGTCAGGCCTAGAAGGGACACAGTGAGTCCTATTGCCTATGCTCACACTGCTACTTGCAGCAAATGTCACAAACCAAACCAAATTACTGTGTTACAATCACCAAAAACAGTTACTGGAAGAGGTTCTTGAAAATAGTAAAATAATTAGCAAACTGTAATTATTAGGCATAACTTCAAATATCTTGTAGCACTGTATGAGACCCAGCATATACTTCACTCCTTACAGTGGCAAAAAAACCCTCTATGTATTCAAAACACAGTAGTCCACAAAGAAGTCATTAACAGTAGTAAAGTAAACTACACTAAATTGCTGAACCCAGGTTGGCAGCCCTGAATGTTTGATACTCAGCAACTCCTAAAAATAACTCTGCTAAATATTCTGTCTGCAATCACAAATAATCTTATGGCACTTTACCATTGATCCTGACAAAGGAGGCCCCATGGGCCCTGAAAGGGGTGGTCCTCCTGGCCCTCGTGGTGGTCCCATCCCTGGGGGACCAAGCCTTGGCCCACTCCCAAGTAGTCCAGACTGAGGCCCTAGACCTGGACCCGCTCCCCAATCACTTCCTCCCATCTGCGACAAATCAATGTGCTGACCATTATATACTAGCTGGCATGATTCCCAGGGGAATGGGGGCAGGGGAAGAGTCAGAAAATTACAAATGGGGCAGGGTCAACTGAAAAATCTGCACCGATAAAATTAGTGGGGCAAAAATTCACTACAAATTACATCTCCTCTATCCCTTCCATTGTTCCTGCAGCCACTGGATAGGTAAATTTAAGACCCTTCTGCTGCATTTTAAGCTTAAAAAAATTGAAAATTTAAGACCTATATTTTTGAGAAACAGGACTCTATCAACTGAGCAAAAAGCCATTATTAAAAGTAGAAAAAAAGCCATTCACAAACAAAAATTGAGCTTCAAAACTCTATCTGTGAAAATATGAATTTAACTTAAGAAATTTAAGCCCTTTTAAAATCTAAAGTAGCAGTTCTGCATCTAAAACTATCAATTGATTCTGTATCAAAACTATCAATTGTGTTGAAAATGCCCAATTTAAGCCATTTTCATATCTAAAGTAGCAGTTTTGATAAATTAAAGTCCTTTTCAAAGCCTTAAAATGCATGAATCAAAATAAGACTTTTAAAAGATTCACAGGAACCCTGCATTCCTTCCATTACCATCTACAAATCTGTGCATTTCAAAAATTTCTTAACTTGATAAAAACAATCAAGTCAACTTAAAAATCAGTTAAACTACTTCTACATTTCTTGATGCCACTGTAACAGGGAAATGAAATTAACATCCCATACTTCAAGCTTCATTAAAACAAGAAATCACAGTATGTGAAACAGAGACTGTGAAAAGGGATGGATATTGGTCCAAAATTGCAATTTACCAGGTTAGATACAGTAAGCCACTGTCTGTTAAAATTTTCCACAACAAACCTTGAGAACCAGGGTGGTATTGGCAGATCGGATTACAGTGTTCTTTCCAGTGTTTAGACAAGAAACAGATCACTAATTAATATGTCAGTCATCCATTTGGTCTCTCACTATACAGTTTTGAAATCAAGGTTCTTGGAAGTGATATTTTCTGAATTCTTAGAGTTACCAAAGTTGTGTAAAGCAGTTGAATAAAATATCATTGATAGCAAACCTGAAAACTACAGGCCTCTTTCTCCAACTCTAGATATGATCCATCTGCTTTCTAGTTTTTCAGACACATGTTATCAGCTCCATTTCAGCTAGAAAACACCTAAGGCTACACTTACAAGGTACGGACAATCCATATCCAAAATTCAGAGGGTTAAACCTCTTCTTTACATGGATCCCTGCTATCCAAATAAATTTTAAACCACTTGTTTGTGCATGTTTGAGACCTGGAAAACCAAATATGTAGTAGCTCCAATCTCTGTACTGGCAACCTCGTCCCCAGGATCTTATTGGTATTCAATATGGCCGTCACCTGAAAGAAGACCTTCACAAACAGTAGATCACATGATCCCAAATCTCCAAAAAATTTGGATTGTTTATTAATTCAAAATGGAAGCTACTGTGTACCTGTAGGCCCTGGGCCCATTCAATTCGGTACTAATTGAAGAGGAATGAACATGGTCATTTCCAGATCTATGCATTAAATATTTACACTCATATAATATTGTAAAAAAAACATTATACTGCTCAAACACTCAGTTGTTTTTATTTAATATAAAACCACAAAAATCAAATACAACTGACTATCGGTGGTTGCCGTTGACACAAGTTTATTTGTGTAGAACTACAGATGAAATGGCAAAATGTATAAAACAGTAAAATTGATACCTACATGACCAAGGCATTTATCACCCTATTGTCCTATGATTGCCAAAGTTTTAATGACATACACTTTTGTAGTATGATTCTAGTAGTTAGTGGTGTGGACAGCAGCTGAGCAGGATCCGCGAAGCCGTTATATTATTCAAATTTACGATTGTAGGATCACAGCTACCTCGTACAGATTGGGGGTAGTTTTGCAAACTGATAAAACAGAGAGACGATTCACCTTTCAGCCAGCTGAAGTCGCTCGAGTCCTCTACAGTCTAGTTATCAATTTCATGAATGGAACAACTCAACAACGGCAGCCAGCTTTCGAATCATTATTCAACCTTGCGTTTGAAACGTCGGCCCTCACAGTCACAGCTCTTGTGGACAGATAAGCGGCAGGCTGGTAGACTGATAAATCAGAGAAACAATTTGCCTAAAGTTCTGTCTTGAGATCCTTAGAAATACCTGTACTTCAACCTGCCAATGGCCGCGAGCTTGCTTTGAAAACTTGCACCAATCAAAATTTGCATATGAACGGACCAATCAGCAGCCATGTTAGAGCAATATTTGCCAGGGTCTTCTTTCAGACGACGGCCATAATGAATACCGAGAAGACCTTGGGGACGAGGTTGCTGTACTGGTACTGGGTCAGCATGGTGTAAATACTTTGATCGACTTTGTTCTTGTACTACCTGCTGGTGTAAACACTGTGACTAGTTCCATTCTCGTAACAACTGTGCAGACTTTACATACTAGGGCTTGAATGCTGGTTAAAATGTATGAACATCTACCTAAATTAATACAGTACTATGTAAAAGAGTACAAAAATGGATAAAAAAAATGAACAGTACCACAAAAACATCCTGGTTTTTTCGTAACCTTGTAAATGTAGCCTAACACTTGTTAAATCAAACCGGGAAGCCTGCCTTGCCTCGTAGCACAAGCAGAAACACTGGTGCATAAGTTATGCTACACTTACCCCCCTTGGTGGTGGCAAACTAGATCCGTAACCTCTACTAATGGCTGCCTCCTGCCAATCAGTAGTAAGCACACATTTAGACAAGTATCAGAAATATATCTTATTAGGCGGTTGACCAGCTAATATGTCTGGGTATTTTTATGAGTCCACAGTGTATACATACCTGATACATACCCAGTACATACCCAATATGGCTGGGTATACATGACGATTAAAAATACTCAGCCATATTGGCTGGTCAACTGCATAATAAGGTGTTTATTTTAAAACAGTACTGTTTTACCAATTTTTCAAACACTTCCAAAGATTTTACAAAGATTTCCAAAGGATTCTGAAGATTTTCAATTTTTTTTTAAAGATCAAAATTTGTGCCAAGACTTTTTGAACACTTTAGAAAATTTCCAAACAATTTCAAAAATTTTTTGATGGCTTCCAAAGGTTTTCTGAAAATTGCGGAAGATCATTAAAATCTGTCCTAAGAATTACTGAACACTTTCTGAAAATTTCCGAAGATTTCCGAACACTTCCGAAGATATTACAAAGATTTCAAAAATTTTTTGCAACAGACTTTTGTGGATGGATTTTTGGAAGCTATTGGTTAGAAAGTGTTATAAAATCTTGACAATAAAAACAGTTTAACCAGGTCCAAAAGTGTTTAATATAAATGCAAGATATTCATTGCTGTCCTTTGGTGTTCTTGTACACTTCTGCATGGTAATCATATAGTAAATAAACATAGTGTATGACAAAGACAAAATAAATGCATTTATTTACAACTGGCTCTAGTATCACTAATGTTTGGAAAAAACCTCCTCCAACAACAAGTATGTACGTATGCCCACAGTGCTTACAATTACTAAGATCTAGGTCTGTGGCAACAGTGACTGACACTCTGCAATTCGACAACTCTTCAGATTGTCTTCTTACACTTAAGAGCATCAGAAATATGACAATAGAATTTTTTGTTTAGAAATTTGAAATGGTCAAAAAGTTGTCACTAATTAAAATGTTTTTGAAAGGATGTTTCAGCCACTGCTGCTGCCTTCGTCAGCTAACATATGGTGTCCTGGTGATGGAATATTATAAGAGGTATACAGTATAATACTGAAAAGGTGCTAAAATGTGTAAAATAACAATGGTTAAAAGACTGTATAATTAACTTAAAAGTTCTCGAAATTCTTGGAAACACTGAGGAATGCAATGTGTTTGTTAAGTGAGTTTCAAAGCCTTGCCTGATTACAACCCAAGCATTTTTCATTATGTGTTTGTGCCTATGGTAACTTAATCTCACCCTCATCATGGCATCTTCCTGCTGACGGCGGCGATAGACTTCTTCCTGTTTCTGCCTGAAGAGTATTTCCTCCTGTCGACGGATATCTTCCCTTCTTCTTATCTCATCCTGTATTCTCATTTCCTCTTGGTGTCTGATTATTGACAAATGATACAAATTAGCTGGCAAATTAGACATGTCATAAAACCTGGGCCATTGGAACACCTGAGAGTTAGGTTGAGTTTTCCAGGAATTCCTGGAGTAGTGCAAATCCTGATCATGGTTGTCACCCACAGGTCAAAAAAAATTCACTGACCAGGGTTGCCATAGATCTTCCATCTCAAAATTCCATGACTTTTCCATGACTAATTATAAAATCTCAGGCCAAAAAATACCTTTCTAGGGGGTCCAGGGGCATGATCCCATGGAAAATTTTTTAAATATCCATTCCCTGAAATGGCATTTCCTGCATTTTGGGAGTGTTTTCACATTATATTTCATTTCTCATGTTCTAACAAAAAAATTCCATGACTTTAGACTATGGTTTTGCTATTTCCATGACCAAAATCAAAATTCCATGACTTCTCCATGCTTTCTACTAATTTTCAAAATTCCATGATTTTTCCAGATTCCACGGCAACCCTGCTGACCATCCATAATGTTGCTGTGTGGATACAGTTCAAGCACCTAACGACAGTGTAAACTTCTGAGATTTCTAAATTGCAGTTTGGAAACCAAAACATAAAATTCCCTGACTTTGATAAGAAATTTAGAACTTCCCTGACTTGATCCAAAATTCCCTGACTTTTTCTTGGCCCATAGCAAGACAGTGATCAGAATCAGATCAGATCAGAATCTTGTGTTTTCCCAACTCACTGGCAACTCACCTTCTCTCCATTTCCTGCTGCCTCATCAATTCCTGTCTCATCATCTCCTCCCTCTTCCTCATCTCATCATGTCGCCGCAAATCCTCCTGCCGCATCTGGATTTCTGAAACACACACACATGGGCAGAATCAGCAGAGTTGACATCACAAAAAATGTAACGTTTCATTGGACTTCAATGTCAGTCATCAGAATGTGTGCTGCTGTGAAATCTGAACTACAAACTTCACATTGAGTATTTCACATAACCCATTCAACCCCAGCCAGTTTATCAACATCTATCTTCTCTTTACAATATCACTACAAAAGTAAGTAATCTGATAATAAGAAATTATCGCAAACAGTAAAGTTCTCTTGATGAATTACCAAATTCGCACAAACTGTTACATATAAATGTATAAATTGGTACGAATAATTTTGCAATACATCATTTATCGTGTTTTGGGTTGGAATGGTTAATTACAGCTTGATGTGACGCTGGTGCAAATTGTTCATAAGTGTTTTCTGGGTTTTGAAAAACGTGTCACAAATAAACAGTGGAAATGGGAATGAAGTGTTCCATATGAATCTTTGTTTCTACTTACATGAGACTGGTTAAAAAATCACCTCAGACTGGTTTAACTCATTGCTGGAGCTGCACAGAGACAAATGGGTCTGTTTGGTCCAAAGTCAGACCAGTTCAGCAGTTTTTCCCATGTAATCACAAACAGATTTCAGACAGGTCTGATGTAATGGGTGAATACTGGTCTGAGCTTGTACCTGTCTCATGTAATGACTTGGAACTTAAATACCAGTCTAATGTAATGAGTGAATACTGGTCTAAGCTTGTACCAGTCTCATGTAATGATTTAATTGGCACTTTCATACCAGTCTAATGTAATGAGCGCACACTGATCTGAGCTTATACCAGTCACATGTAATGACTGCCTCCGAGTACCCACCTTGTCTCATCAACATTGCCTCATGTTCCTGAATGGCCGTATTCATTTCATTATCCAGCTTCTCTCTGGCTTCCTTGAACTGTTTATCAAGTGCTTCCTTCTGGCTCTGCTCCATCTCGTCAAGTGCTTTCCACCTCTGAGCCCAGTCAGCCTCAAATGAACCTGGGGCAGCAAAATGTGGCGGTACCTCCCGCTCCCTAGTTTCAAATAAGTCAGGGGGGGCAGTTAGTATTATTTATTTCTAGCTCATGACATTAAAATCTAAATGCTCTTACAAAATATAAAATACCAGCTATACGAAGAATAAAAGAATAAAAATATGGGAATTTAAATTGACTTGATGTTGATGTTGTACATCAATGTTTGTTTCTATCTGGGCTCTATTCGCAATATATTACTGCTGTAATCAGTAAGGAAGATAGGTCTTATGCATGTTACATTGACAGAAGACATTTCACCCCAAGCCTCATTTGCACACAATTCCTTGCAGGGTTTCATACAACTTCACACTACTTATTTTTATGTGTGTTGGTATTCTCTTCAGTCTTGCTGCTTTGGGAATTCATGGATGAGAAAATTCAGAGGTTTGCAGTTCAATACAAGGCTTGGGGGCAATATTAGTAAGTCTGACATAAATATGAATTATAAGGCCTATTGATATCTTGTATCCAGAAGCTGACCTTGACAGTACTTTGTCTCTCAGAAGCCATGTATAAACACCAGCTGCTATAAAAGCGCTTTCATCCGGTAATTCCAAATAAATAACCTCATCACTGAGACAAGTACATCAAAGGATAACCTCATGGTTACTGTAGAGCAGCTGGTAATCGGATCAAATTCCCCTAAATTTTCTGGCCATCAGTGGCCACCCTTTGGAAATGGATATTTTCTGGAATAACACATTTCATATTAAACTTTTCATGTATTGAATTTTTCTGGATGTATGATATAATTCTAAGATGATCAGAAACTTACTTGTGATAGCCAGGCTGACGCTCCACTCCTTTCTCAGGTAACCCATCCTCATCATCCTCAGGTTCTGGTGTCCTCACAAGGATAGGTCTTGGAGATCTGCAGCGAAGTATCCACATTATTTCCATTCTCATAAACTGCTAAGCAGTCAAAGCATGTTAATCCCTTCAGCCCCAAACATGTTCTGCCATCTCAAAATGATTTGGAGTAGGTTCAAAATTTGTCAGAGTAGACTAAAAACATTTGTATTTCTGAACATTTTCATATCTATCATATTTTGAGTATGTGGTCGAAGTTTCAGAGGGAGTGGCTATTATGATGAGCTGTCTGCTGGCCTGTTTTGAAAATGCTATAAAGTCTTCTAAAAGTCTCCTTACTAGTCTACATATATTTCTTATAAAATAGTTTGGGACAATTTAGTAATTCATCTGAGAGAACCAGCTGCTTCTGATCAGTTTCTTTATTTTTACTGCCAAATTACTTACTGTTGTATTGAGATTGTAAGGAGAAGATTGACATGGATAAACTGAGTGGGGCCAAGTATGCCTCTATACCAATTAATAAGGATTTGTACACTTTCCAAGATTCAAAATTCTAGGACTTTCCAGGAGTTTCTTTAGAAATTTCCACTGGCCAAACCCAAAGCAGATACATGGACATTAATTCCCCAGCAATTTTCTTTTTGAAAGAAAAGAAAAAGACTTTTGAGCACTCTTAGTTTATTTTATTTTAAAAGGGATCTTTTATTTTTATCACAATACATCAGACTTTGGACCGAGTTGCCTAATTCTCCTAACCTGATTATCAAGAAATGTATAGAGAAAGCAGGGAGAATTTAACAGTTACATCATTTGGTGTGTTTGGGCTGAAAGGGTTAACTAATTTAATCAACCTGCTATCATAACAAATATCTTGTATCCTGAGCTAAATGTGTTAATGCTGACGTTAACAGTACTTTGTCTCTCAGAAGCCACATATACACACAAGTTGCTGTTAAACAAATTTCATCCGGTAATTCCAAATAAATAACCTCATCACTGAGACAAATACATTCCTAACCGTTCGACCACAAATACTTCAACTTGGTCATCCAAACTAAAATTCTTGTTATTATTATCATTACGACTATTATTATCATTACTACTATCCTTATGTATTACAAGCATAGTCTCAAACAGATGTCAGGGTTAGAAATCAGCACTAGTTTGCTAGTACATTCACTAGTAAAAATTACAGCGGACTAGCAAAGTCATCCATTAACTGGTACTGCTTATCTACTAAAAATTATCGATCAGTAACACTTTACTAGTCCTCCTGTCCAGCATTTTTTTCTAAATTCTATCCCTGAGACGTAATACTTAAGGAAGCAATACTTCAAGCCTGATTTTTTTCCCTGTTCTCAGGATTCCAAAACATCATTCACTGTTGTATGAAAGACATTGCAGCAAAGGTTGCGCTTGCACTATTAGAGACATGAAATTAGTTAGCATAATAATAAAACCGACATGCACATGACATCAAAAGGTTGCAGATTGGTATCAATGCTTAGTCAAGTTTAGCTTCAATGTCATGCACAAATTAGAAACTGTGAAACAGTCTACTGGAAAACTTCAGAACCAACTTAACACATACATATAAACACACACTTACCTTCCCAGCAGGAACAAGCCATCATTGATTTTCTGCATGGCAGTGTGGGCATTATTCTTTCGGGAAAACTCCACAATTCCATAACCTTTAGAACGACCCCTATCATCACACACAACAACTGCCCTTTCAACATCCCCAAACTGGCTAAAGGCATGTTCCAAAATATCGTTAGTTGCCAGCGGCCCAAGGTTGATAACTTTTAGTGCAGCAGCATGAGTTGCAAAACGGCAACGGAGTGTGCGTCCCTTTCTCTGGAGCATGTCTATTGCTGCCTTTGCTGCCTCTGCATTTCGTCTTGTGTCCTGAAGCAAAAATGGGATTTGGGTTGTAAAAATTCCACAAATCAAACAATGGTATCAACAACTCTTGGTAGGCACTGAGTTATTAGAACTGGCTGTTTCAATATATCAATTGTGCAGCTGTTGATGTAGTTGACATACAAAAAAAATATATCAAAAAGTTCCATCTTCCATGTTTTTATTACCCTCACATGTACTTGGGACAAGGAAGCAGTGGCAAATTGTACCTGAGTCACTTTCTATTCAGTGCCATTCCCTAACAGAAAGGGAAATTACTTCCAAACTTGTTAATTTCCATAAATTCAGACATTATTACATAGCGACAGCAATCCCATAATGCCTTTTCAAGCATTTTACTTTCTCGACAATCTGGAGCCCGAGGGGCATGGATTGATCAATTATGTTGTACAATCATTGATTGTGTTTGTCAGTGATCAGTTACATAATAATATGAAGAACAATGAATTCTCAAAATTGCAAAAATACATCAACACACAAACAAGGTTGTGTGCTCCTAAAATTTTCAGCATGCTCCCAATTTTTTTTCATTTAGGAGCACTGTGCACCTACTGAAAAAAGTAGGTGCCAACACGGCTGCCACAATTTTTCACTCCTGCACATTTGTACTTGTTTTATCATTGATCATTACAAGATCACATGTTTCATTATTTTTCTTAACTGCCTCAGTTGGTCAACTACAGGGTTCTCCAACCTTTTATCCAATTGAATGTTTTATTTCGACTCTAAGATCTTCACTGACAGTCAACCGTGCTGGCTCTGCTGGCTTCCATCATTTACAATTGCAATAAATGCAAAGAAATAGTGAGCACTGAAATAAACCGTTTGTGTCAGTCTTGTTGCCTATGGACAACTATATCCACCAACAGGCACTGCATTGGCTCTCATCCATGAGCATCCACTACAATACAGCCGTAAACTGCAATACCGAAATCCTGAGCTTTGCTGAGCAACAACTGCTTGTGGATGCAATAGCTGATTGAAGATACGTTTGACTGCAGTCTTTTTCTATTAAATATCATGAAACAAGTTCCGGCCAATTTAATTTGAATACTAATCATGCAGTCACAAAAATTTCTCTGTTCTGATTGGTCGAGAGGAGTGCTGTTCATTTGAAATTCAGTGCAGAAAAGTAAAATTGAATGCCGATTGGCCAGCGAGGAAGCGCTAGCCAATCAGATCACAGTTTGCATGGGAACGAGGCTACACCATTTAAAATGGCGATTGGTACAAGACAGTACGGAGACAGGATTTGCAGATATTGGTGTGGAAATACCTAAATAAGTGTGAGTCCAAGGGGATAAAAACACTCAGAAAAGTAACTACTGGTGGATAAAAAGTATTCAATCAAGGAAAAAGCAAAGCGATTTTGACAAAGTGGTCGGAGAAGACGCCAATTGCTAAAGGAAAACAAAGCGAAGTGGATCGAATTTTTTATTTCTATATCTGTATATGATTAACAAGTAATCACATAGTGTTCCTGCAATTTTGAAATAAATCTGCACTCGTAAATTTTTTAAAGACCACATCATGCACTCATTTTACTTGTGCAATTTTGTTAGTCTTTGAAAAATTTACCTCATGCAGACTTACTCCAAATTGCACTGCAAACCATGTGATTACCTATACATATAAAGTTAAAATTTTGAAGTTTAGTACTTTACTTTCAAACAAATTATCACAAAATTACGATGTTTCAACTGCAAATAAATATAAGTAAGAAACCATTAAAATGCGTAAAAATTCGTCTCAGGGGCCTTATTTTTTAAATTTTTCTGGGAGAACATGCACCCGGACCCCCCTAGAAGGAGAAGCTCGCGCCTTCGGCACTCGCACCAAACCCCCCTTGCAAAATTCTGGCTCCGCGCCAGCATTCAAGTTTAGCCATATGAAATATATATTGTTAGTGATCCGATTTTGGCAAAATCTTAACGGTAACCTACCAGTCTTATGAAACCAAATCCTTTCTCCTTGTTTACGAAGACTTCAGCAACTTCTCCAAATTCGCTAAACATTTCTTTCAGTTCCGATTCATCCGTGTTCACGAGGTTGCCAACAAACAAGCGACAACGACCGGTAAACTTTCTTTCCTTCTTGCCCCCAGCGTTTGAATACGATCCATAAGACGAATTATAACGGCTCGATGAGTTTGAATAGCTTGACTTTGCTGATGTAGGTCGATCTTTGTCGGTCTTTTCCTCCTTGGCGTCCTTTCCCGTCGCTCCGCTGTTTCGTCGGTCAGCACTGGCATCGCGTTTGTCATTCTCCGTTTTTGTCTGTGTGTTAGAGGTACTGCCTCGTTCTTTGTCCTTTGAATATGAAGTGGGTCGATCCAACGATCTTTTAGGGGATCTTGAGCGAGCGCTGGCCGAGCTTGCTGGCATTTTCTTGCTATGTAAAGATCAAACAAAAGCCTCAATCCTCGGTCAAAATGGCGTCCCTCAAAATTTCGATTGCCTGACCACGTGGTTCACGAACTACCCTTCCCAGAAACCCTTGCGGTCATCGGTCAGCGGACTCCCGCGTGCACGTGTTTCAAAATGGCGGCCCAACTGGGAGCTGACAAAACTGGAGAAGAAGAGCTGAAGAAAATGTCTTGTGCAGACTTTGGCGAATTCAAGGTTAGCTCAGAAACTTGTACTTATTCTGAAAGTTGAATTCTGTATGTATTTCCTGGAATGCCCATGGTTATGGATTTCTTTTAGTTTTTTGTCGTGATCCGTGAGTGATGGTTAATTTATGCTGAGTTACTCACTTACTGCGCATTTCAAGAACGAGTTGCCTATCTCATCAGTTTAAATATAATCCAAGCCCATCTCATGAAAAGATCGGACTCAAAACTACAGAGATTGGCAATGAAGAAAAGGTGCGAGCCACTAGGGAATAGGGGGTCCGGGGACATGACCCCCGGAAAACTTTCAAAATATAGGTCTCTAAAGCCCCATTTACACTACACTGGATTTTTGGTACGGCTCGGATAAAAACGGTACCCGTGCCAGTTTTAT
>JANVCK010042230.1:0-12843 GCA_026546655.1 Epizoanthus illoricatus | reverse complement strand
TCTCCAACTGCTTAATCTTGTTTGGTATTTCTGGTGTTTGTTGTTTTACGACTATCATGATGAATGTTCACTGGATGTTAACAGACCTCTTTTGTTGATCAGTTCGATTTTAATTTTTATTTGAGTAGCTTATTTTGCCTGTACTATTAAAAAAGAAAACCGTGAGCACAGCTCACGCTTATTACAACCAATATGTCATTATATTAATTCTGGGCACCGTTCTGTACTCGGCACGGCCAAATTTGTGTCGTGTAAACGGGTAGTGCCACTCTTATTTAGGACGATACCCGTTCCTTTCTTTCCCTTTTCGAGCTTAAATCCTGTCTCTTCAGTTGTACCTGTGCCGAGCACTCCTCCGGAGATGTGATCGGCACCCCTAAAATTTCTGGCACTGGTACCCGTTTACACGTTACAGATCAGCAGTGTCATACTGAGAATCACCGGCATCATGCCGAGATTTAGTGGTGCTGTGTCGGATTTTGTGCGCGTGTAAATGGGACTTTTAAAACATTGCACAAACTTACGTGGAAGAAATCGAAAATAATTGCAATTGAGTAAGGTTACAACTGAGCTAAAATTACATTTCTATCAGCTCTATAAACAAACTGGCACACAGACACGTTACCTATTCCATTATTTCTTATGCATACATGGTCCTTGACAAAAGTAGTAGCAAAAGTGTAAGGGGAGAATGGCCATGTTGTTGGTAAACTGTCAGTTACTGTCAGTTACTCTCACTCTGTTAGCTGGATGAAGTAACCGTGTAGAACAAACAAGATAGATAGAATAAAATGTCTCCGGCACAGCGCCGGCCGATTGTTTACAATAATTTTTCATTTGCATGTTGTTCCGTAACTGTGGAAAGAATTGAACTGAATTCAACTTTTACGGCAGTGCAGGCAGCGAGTCACCTGCACTGATTGTTACTGCCGCCGGAAACAAGAGTTTCATTAAGCCAGCTGGTTTCCATATGATCGATCTGTAACGGTCGGCAACAGTCTGTTGGCATTGTAATAATGAATTGAAAACTCAGATAAACTTTGCTGCCATTATGGTTTATTTGCGATAAAGCGTATACAAAAAATCGAATGCATGCACTTGTCTGACGATCGGGCTGTAAACCATCGCCAACCGTTACAGATCGGAAACTAGGCTTTAAACTTTAGGTTGCTGGAGAATTTGCGCAGGCAATGGAGTAGTTATAGGGTCATATGGAAACTACGCTTTCAAGCGGCAAAATATGTCGGGTATGCCCCAGCTTATTACTAGGAATACTAGCATTTCATTCAACGTTCTCGAACAGTTTAAATGTGCAAATCTTCCAAAAAATAATAACAAGTAATAATAGCGGTGTCTGGTCTTTTCCAACAGCGGAATTGTCAACGCATGAATGAGCTCAAAGAAGCAAACACATTTTATATTCATCATAGTTAGCGTATATTTATAAAAAAATATAATTTAAGTCAGTAGCTGCCGATATCAAATCCGCTAGGACACGTGCCTGCCAAACAACCGAATCAAGTATTGCTTCACCAGCATTGCAGCCAGTAAGGAAGATAATTAATGGCTGCGGACATGCAGGAAGTGAAGCGAAGGCTAATTTATGAATGTTAGAGAGTGTTTCGACAAACTGTGTGACAAGGAAGTGATTAGTTTAAAGCATCTTTTTCTCGTAAAAATATACCGTATAATTTTTTGCTTCTCACCAGGCAATCATTCGGGAACATTTTTTCATACTTGAAAAAGAACAGCAAGGGGTGTTACGCTTTTTAAAACAAGGGTTAATCTATTGTTTAGTAACCCAACAAAATCAATACTTGTTTTGAAATGATAATTCAACAATTAACGTTTGATCAACCGCGAGTTTCGGAAAACAGTATGAATTAAGGACACCTTTATTGAACAGTTATTTATATACCGATAACACAGCTCAAAAGAATACATCTTTTCACTGAGCGCGTTGGAAAATTTTGACAATTTTACGTTTTCATATTTATCCTCTTCTTTAATAGTTTGTATATAGATTTTGTATATATTTTTAGCATGGACGTTTCGTAAGTAAATTTCGTAAAGTTTTTCGTATTACTAATGGCAGAAGTGTTTAACTGTGGGTTTGCGCGAGTGGCCGTGAAAACATCAAAAGAAAACTCGGCAAGGGAATGTCAGAAAGAGAACAATGAGAGCAGCACAAAGTTCAAAATCCGCAGCCTACACTCGCAGAGGGAGAATTTTATCAAGTTGTTTTCCGGCAGTTCTGGATTTGAAATACCTGCTGCAACATTCTATGCCAAAGCACCGAAAATACTGGACACTTTTCGAAACTGGAATCGCAGGAAGTACGATGAACGCAAACTGTATCTCGACACCTTTTCTCTAGAGAACTGGAACAGTTTACCAAACAGTAAGAAAAAGGAGCACACTGCCAGGGATTGCATGGGATGCCACTACAGCTACAAACAAGAACAGAATCTCTTCCCTCTGAAATGTAGAAGATTGAAAGACATCTTCTCTCAACAATGCAACTAACGCCCAGAGTCAAATTTCAAGTCAGGCAAAAGCGGAACGAAAACACACTTCCACAGAAGTGACAAAGGACGCAAAATCTATTTTTGATAAAATCAATGCCAGTTTTGAACCCGAATATGGCATTCCATTTTACGAAGCTCTACACAAAACGCCTGGAGTAAATTTAAGATTAAAGGAAAGTCGGGCGGAAAAGAAAAAAGCGGCGAGAGAAGAAGCTAGAAAACACAAACGAAAAATTGAAGAAACTTTGCAAGAGTCTGACGTCGCTGTCTTCCTTGGCTGTAGACAGTCATACGCCCAACGACAACAAATTCGTCTCGCAACCTACTTTGAAACCCCTACAGCTGCTCAGGAAAGGACAGATAAGAGAAAGCACCTGGAACAAGAAGGGCTGAGGAAGAAAAAAAGGCACGCACGTCATTGGCAAGATATCGAGTTTGACAAACAAGGACTGCTCGAAGAAGTAAAGCAAGCTCCCAATGGAAGCAAGGTAAGTCAATTCAACCAATTATCCCACTATCTCTCAATTAAGTTGGAAAACGAGACTGAGAGTTTAATTCTGTGTGTGTGTGGGGGGGGGTATGTATGTATAAAAGTCATTGCCTTAATTCGCCTCTAGTATTTTTAGGCTGTAATAGCCCGGTCATCCAAGAACTCACCCCACACTTCTTGTTTGAGCAAATTCACTTATTATCAACAATCCCTGTCTCAAAATTAAAGAATAGTTTTTTTTATATTTCCTTTTTGATAGAGAATTTTTTAATAAGATCATGCTATGTCAAATCATTGGTCTGAAAATTTTGCTGAATTCCTATAGAAAAATGGGGGAAGGTGGGATGAGGGCGGGGCTCATTTGTGCCAAAGGTAAAATTTCAGTAAAGGTCCATTTCTTTCTCTGTTTCGACTGTTTAGAAACTAATCAATTTTGAAGGGCAGCAGCCACAAAAAACTTCAGTGTCATTGGTTTGAACAGCCCTACAAAATCTTCTCAGAGTCCCAAGAGCAAACGCATGCAAGTGTAGCGGGGAGAGTCAGTAATGTGTGTTCATTCTGGTTGGCAATGAGGAAGGCAGCTATTTTACTTTAACACTGTGCTGTACACAGAGAAAGTCTGAAATAGTCTTTTGAGCAGAAAAATTCCTTAGGTGGCTCATACCTGGCTTTCTCATTTATTGGCAGTTTTTGTTACATATATTTAAAGTGTTCAATGCCCTATTCATATCAATGGCAAGAATAGGTATACAGAATAAAGATCTCAAGAAACTCTGCTTTTAATGAAGAGGCATAAGGGACTGGTCAATAATAATTAGAGGGGGAGGTGCAAATGTATTTTCGAGATGCATACTTTTAGTGGCCCTCCCCATGAAGGCCATATAAAATATTTTGACTCCCTCTTCAATCCACCTACACACAAGAAGTAACTCATCATATCAGATATCAAGAATCAACTAAGGAACATATTTTAACACATATTTATATGTAGACTCAGTTTCCAGCCAACTCTCAGGTCTGGTCTCTGCTCCTCCCTGATAGGATCTTACTAGGACCCGACTTGGAGAAGCAGCTGGAAATCGAGCCTTCATTTTATACAAGCTGAATGTCAGTGTCAAGTGAGTTGCCACTTGATCAACGAGTGATACCTTTGAGTCACTAAAGATTAACAGGTTTACATGGACTTTCTCCCATCCAAAACTGTGATTTTTTAATATAATGTTTTAAACACTAAATGTAATAGCATATTTACAACAACTGATCACTGTTGTTACTACATTTGCTACTTCTACTACTACATGTACTAGTTACTACTATTACCAATGCTAATGCTAATACTTCATCTATTGAAGCATACAATGCCATATTCTTTACTAAAAATATTGATGACCCTACCCCTTTGTACTGCTCAAAATTGTTTGTCCAAAAAAATGATGACCCTCTCCTATTTTTGACAGCCTTCCCACCCTCTAATTATTGACCAGGCCCTAAGACAGTAAGGATAAACTTCTAATTCTTAGTCTTAACACAATTCATTTGGGTTTGTTGTAGCTCCACCACACTTTTGGCTTGTCATGGCTCTTGCTTGAGAACTACTGCAAGTACTGGAAAGAAAAACAGAAAATCATGGAAATCTATTTAAAATATATATTTATTTATGTTTATAGCTTGCAATCCGACCTTCATGACTGGCAAAAAGGATATTTCCTTACAGACTAGTGAAAAATTTAAGTCCTTGCTCCATCCACAACAGAAACTCTGTAATTAATAATTATGCACCTACATGTATCAGTGTTAAGCCAGGGGAGGCTGGGCTCCATCTTTTTAGCCTAAGGGTTGGGCATTTGGCCAGTGTTTGTAGTGAGTCCAGTCAAAGTTGCTTTAGTTGACCAAATTTTGTTGGGCCTTGAACTATTTAATCCTTTCAATTGGTACGTTTTGTACACCAAGATTAACTATTGCACACATCTGTACTTTTATAACAACACTGGTGCAACAATCAAATTTATAGGCTGGATCCACTGCTAAAAGCAGTATCTAATCTTATCTAATCTTGCCGGTGGGCCGGCAAGAAAGAGAAGGCCATCACAAAATTTAGAAAGTGAGAGGGGAGGCCACTGAAAAACATGCCTTTGCGGTACGGGGCTGCTATTTTTCAGTACTTTGTGGCAGGGGGTCATGAAATTTTGATCTGAATTGAGGGGGGGGGCGTCAGGTGTTTTTGCTGTTGTTTATGATGAATCTTG
This sequence comes from Epizoanthus illoricatus, assembly GCA_026546655.1. Classification (NCBI taxonomy): domain Eukaryota; kingdom Metazoa; phylum Cnidaria; class Anthozoa; order Zoantharia; family Epizoanthidae; genus Epizoanthus; species Epizoanthus illoricatus. The sequence continues at coordinate 7,579 of JANVCK010042230.1, read as the reverse complement.
CCAGCCCACCCCCTGGCATAAATAATGAATGGTCCCTAACTCCATAGTTAATCTGAGCTATAAAATTTTAAAAAAAATAAATTGGAGAATGGAGTGGAACAACAGTCCTATTATTACCATTCACTCTCTATCATCACTCTCTATCATTTGCCCTCACTGACATTCTCTGTTTTCATCAATATATTTAAGGGTTAGGGTTAGTAGTATCTAATCTTATCTAATCTTGCCGGTGGGCCGGCAAGAAAGAGAAGGCCATCACAAAATTTAGAAAGTGAGAGGGGAGGCCACTGAAAAACATGGCTTAGCAGTACGGGGCTGCTTATTTTCAGTATTTTGTGGTAGGGGGTCATGAAATTTTGATCTGAATTGAGGGGGGGTAGGTGTTTTTGCTGTTGTTTATGATGAATCTTGCCAGCCCACCCCCTGGCACAAATAATGAATGGTCCCTAACTCCATAGTTAATCCGAGCTATAAAATTTTAAAAAAAATAAATTGGAGAATAGAGTGGAACAACAGTCCTATTATTACCATTCACTCTCTATCATTTGCCCTCACTGACATTCTCTGTTTTCATCAATATATTTAATTATAGATTAATTTTTATCTGTGCTATTAGAGTCCTGGCTAATTTTGACTCAGATATCATAAAGAGGTTACATACAAATGTTGGTGTTTTTAACCGCCTGGTAACAATAATAATGATTTATTATTACAATAATTATTATTATGCTAAGCATAACATGTATTACATAGTTTACCATGATTTAAATTTTAATTACCTATCTATCTTTTTAACCAGATTAACTACACTGATCTTGCAAGAAGGTATGGTGTGACAAAGGGAGGTCAGGATCATGATCCAAACAGTGGTGCCACTGTGAAAGAATTTCTGATTGAGCATGACATAGAGCTTTCAAAGTTCGAAACATATCGATATGATGATGTGCCTGCTAAACCACGGCGACAACTGATCAGGGGTTTGGGTGGAGAAATCACGATCCCAGTACCAAGAACCAACCACAATATCAAGGAACTGAAAATCAAGGTTGAGAATGGTGACTATGTACTGGGTGAGCTCATTGTTCCAAGAAAATACAAAAAGTTTATTCTGAAGGAGGATGGAACACTGAAAGAAGAGTGCTTTACAGTCAGTGGAAGAAAGATTCCTTTGTTTGAGATTCGGAAGCGACTCCTAAAGAAACAACAAGACCTTGGACTTGTGAGAGACTATGCTAATTCACACTACGAAAATTTAAGTGAAGATCAAGTCAGGAAGAGACTAAAAGAACTGGGAGAAAATGAGAATGTTCGTGGAACAACAACACAGGCACTCAGCGAAAGACTCCTTGAAATTGAATCGACACGCCACTTGATGGTTTGGCATGACAATTCATCTATCCTCAACCATGGTCACCATCTGGTCATGGTTGCAGCAATATATGACCCAGCTTTCTACTTTACAAGTTCTGAGCTAGCTGCAGCAGGAAAAGGAAGCATTGAAGTACACACCCTTGTTGAAATGCCACACATTTACAGAATGGGACGATGCAGTTCGTCAGAAGCAGAAAAAATTGCCTATGCAGAAACTCGAAGAGAAGACTTGGCAGAGCTTAATATAAAACTTCCAACACAACATGGCAATGAAGTTAAAGATGTGATGAGATTCTTCAAGGGGGACAGCCCTGAGCAGCAGTTTGAAAGTGGTGAAATGCATGGAGGAAATACTGGAGGCTGTGGAAGTTGTGATGCTCTACCAACTCGCTGGAGTGACCTGGGATACTGTTTTCGGGCAAGGCATCAGTCACTGGAAGACAGACGGCAAAAAGTACTTGCTGGGCCTGCTGGGAGAGAAAGAAGAAATGGTGGCCTGAAACCATTTGATAGCTTGAAAGTTCATGAGTTGGAACGAGAACTCAGTGCTAGAAAGTTAAGTACTCATGGAAACAAACCTGAGCTTGAGAAACGATTGAAGGAAGAGCTTGTTGGTATCCAGAGAGTGCCAGCATTATTGTTTGGCTGTGAGAACTCAACACTTGGCGAACTTCAACTAGACCAATACGAAATGTCATCTTCTGAACCATTACATGACATTAAAGAACATGTAAAGAATGTTATCACAGAGTTGCCACATCATCTAGCAAAGGAGGAGAAAGAAGCATTCTCAGCAGTAGTTGACTATGCACTCAACAAAAGGGCAGATGCGTGGGTCTGATTATCGCCTATTAGCAGTCGTCTTGAGTTCACAAATGAAGGACAAATTACAGCCCAAGGTACAAGAGTTACTGAACACTTTAACAGAAATTAGTCACTTGATTTACCTTCCGCCCGATAAGCGCAGCCCAAAGTTAGTCCTTCGTCTGTACAACATAACCTTTCTTCACTGCATCTTGCTGAGAGAAGTAATTGGACTGCCAAAGAAACTTACTGTTAGAAAACTCTACGGTAAATATTTTCATAGTCTGAGCTGCCACACTCCTCTACTCAACAGAATTGTTTCAATGTCCTCACTCAACACAGAAGATGAAGAAAGAACATTTAATGCACTAAGCAACATCAGCAGAGAGACTTCAAGTCGCCGTCCAGGAGAAATTGTTGCAAACAGCCTCATCCGATACCAAGCTGAAGCAGAGATGCATGACACTGCAGCAACAGTCAAGAGACAGCAGTCTCGCATTTCAAAGTTTGCATCATCCTTGCCATCATTCCCAAACTCCGTCTTTGATAAAGCATTTATTCGGAAACATCGTAGTGATTACCAGGCACACCTTGAGAGGATAAGTGATTTTATTCTTCCTGGGGAGGATGTGTGGTGGTGCCTGACAGAGGACGGCATTGAGTTTAAAGATGGCGACAGTGAGACAGATCATCACCCAGAAGGCCCTTTACTCCACCACTTCAGGTCCTCCAGTCTCTCAAGAGAAGAACAGTTCCTTAAAGACACTTGGGAAACCTGCATCAGTGAGGAAGTCACCATACCTCATCCTAAAGTGCGCGTGTATGACGGCAATGGTAACCCTGTCAGAACTATCGTGAATGAGCACATTGAACTGGGAAATGCTCCTGAAGAGCAACATGACACCCCAGCAATTTACACTGTTGCAGAGAATGAGGGAGAGGAGAATGAAACAAATACAAGCCCTGAGTTTGCTATTGAGCCTATTCCTAATGAGGCTGAATTTCCAATGATAACTCAAGATGTAAGCAGTTTTCAAGAACCAGATGACCAGTCTAACATGGAAGAGCAGCAACCGATCCTAGTTAATGTGCCTCTACAACAAATTGAAAGTGAAGAGTAGCCAATGAAGTTGCCTGTGCCACAAAGCAGACCTCATCAATCAGACATCAACACACCAACACAACCAGTAGAACACAACCAGGAAACACAGAAACAAGCAGTTCTGACAACACTAGCACAACATGTGTCTTTTGTTCTTGGACAAACAAGTGATGTTCTTCGTTTCAACAGAACAAGAATAAGGTTGCGATCACAACCAAGGTGTAGTGAGCTTATTGAAGGCTACAAAACAGAACTTGCAAGCATCCAACAACAAGTATTTGGTGCACATGAGACACTAAAGAGAGACATTGAGAAGTGGCAGGATTTTTTCTGCACACACAATTGTACTGAGCCAACACTTGACAACATGAAGTGTGAAGTAGAAATTTACAACAAATTCAAGAAACTGAAGCGAGTGAAGGATCTACTCAAACATTGGAATATTACCCTCCACCAGTAGCTAGATCATTCTACTAGTTAGTAATTGGGGGAACTGCAAAGCCATAGTTCTGATTTTGTTGACATTGATACTTTAACGAGAAGATGCATGTTACAGTCAATGAAAGTGACATGAGAAGCATAACCATGGCCTGGTTCCTCAAAAGCTAATTAGCGCTAATCCAGGGTTAAAATTTAAGCCACAAATGGAATCTGTTTCCCTAAGACTAACTTGCATAGCAAATCATGAACTACATGTAGTCATTTGAGTGAGACATCTATATGTATGTTTGAACAATGCTTCAAAAAACATTGCCTGATTAATCTGAGATTCACAAATCTAATCCAAAACAAGGCATTAATTTTTGGGGAACTGGGCCCAGAAGATATAATTCATTGTAGTATTCAAGATTAATAAATTATGGCAAAGAGAATTTGGACAAATCTTTAAACTCAATTGAACATGCTCAAGACAGTTGTAAAAGTTTATGGGTGCTCCCATCTCCAAGTCAATTGTTGTTTTATATGGGTAGCAAAATGCCCAGAATAATGCAGCAATAAATGTTAAGTGGGGGGAGACTGGGCATGTCTAGGGGATTTGACAGCAATTAGTTGCCAATCCTTGCAGAGATTTATTAAAGCAACATTTCATGAACACAAAGATTATAAATTCTATATAGTTCTGACTTCTATAATTCAGTGTATGGACACAACAGAAACAAGTTTTTCCCAAACTTGATTATGGGTAAAACATTAGAAGCACAAACTAGTGAAAATAGAGCTGAAATTGTAAATGGTAGCCATTCCTGGATGAACAACAAAAGGAACAAATTCAGTTATTTGTATATGCTCACCAACCAACCCAGGTCAGCCCTTCCTCAGTCAAATGCCTGTTTTTTAAGAGTTCCCTGGTCTTGACAAGCACACAAATTTATAAACAAAGAATTTTCAAATACCGTATTTCCTCTATAAAGCCCCCAGCCTCTAATAAGCCCCCAGTCAGAGGCACCAAAAATGTAATAAGCCCCCAGCCTCTATTAAGCCCCCACACCTTAAAGGGGTATTTTTCTTAATTAAAAAGGAGACATGTTTCAATATAAAAATACTAATTAATGCAGCAGATGGCATAACTGTCATGTTTTGTTTATGACCATAAACTGTTTAGTGGGATTTTACAGTATTACAAAGATCAGTGCCATAATTTAACTCATCTCTGATTCTAGCACCAGATGCTTAATATGTCAGTTTCTAATATTATATACTTTTATTTCCTTTTTGCAAATGGTAGATTATATAACTTAACTCAAATCAGTAATGGAATAGTTAAAATTTTTAGTGTCCTCCAATCAGAATAAGCATGCAAAAAGCCATGTTCTCTTTGTGCCATATATTTATGAATTTAGGAATTTTTAGTTAACATCTTTAGCTGACAGTTTGAACTTTAGTCTTTTGTCAGAGCAAAATAATTCTTTACACTTCTTGCCAATGCAGTCTAAATTCTAGTTTCTTGCAGTCTAGTTGCGACAACAGTCTACACTATTATATTGTCAACAGGTACCTGAATACTAGAACCTGAAGCAAGGAAAGTTTTGAAAAGCACTTTTAACCATTTTAAGTTTTAACAGCTAAGAAATATACCATATTTATGTGAAGTATGTGGCCAAATAAATTATTTAACTGTCGAGTGTTGGTACTTCGGTAGTTCTTAAAGATTCAACTTGTACATGTACATGTCTGCATCCGGGCTTGGCAGACAAGTTTGCAAGGTGAGCCGTAACAAGGTTTACTACTCCACATAATTATAATAGCTAGTAGTTGTTCAGGTGTGGTTTTCAGAAGCCACTATTGGTCATTCTCTTCTATAAATTTCGTGGCTCTCAAAAGAACCTTTGTGAAGTGTCTCCAGTTTGAGTATGCTGTAGCATTGGTATCCGTATGACTACTGCTCGACATGGCTCGTAGACATATGGGTTTGTGTTCGAGCATTCCAAGTGAAGTTAAAGGCAAACGATCGATGCTTGATAACCGCAAATACATTCAAAATGGAACTTATCCATTATAGCCAAATTAATACAATAATGAACTCTAATCATGACAATTAAAGCCCTGGGTGAGTGGGTCACTCACAAAATGGCGTCCACCGTTTCAAATCCACCCGAAAGGCATTGTGGGGTCAGAGTGCATTGGGGATCAGGTCGGGGGGGATAGATCATGGCATGGCACGTACGGAAGGATCGGATGATAAAAAACACTTGCCTGCGAACAACTAGCCTGCTGTAGACGTAGGCAGCAGACCTTTGCGTCGATTTTTAATAGCCTGCTTCAGACGACATATAGCGGGAAAACCCCAAGGCTGCAGTTTTTTCTTTAACCGGAAATGGTACGCCAAAACTGATAGTGTTATACTTCTGTTACCGTTGAACAAAACTCGTGACCAAATATTATCGAATTATTGTAACGCCACTCAGAGATATTTATTAAAATGTTTGTTTTCTGCTGATCAAAACATCACCGCTCCTAAAGTACAAGGCAGTATATCTCTGAAATTCCTGGTATTTGATCTTTCTTTCTTAGTGACTAGAAGAGCTTGTATGCAACATATTGGAAAGCCAGCAAAGACCAAAGGTATTTCGCACGTTATGTTGATACAGGCGCTATTAGAGAGTTATCGTGCTGCGAAGGAAGTTTATAGCTGTAATTGCTTCGCCGTTTGCTTTGGGAAAAAATAAGAATAGATTGATACATCGAGATACCGGCATTGATAAATGTTTTGAAACCATTACAATACCCTCGGCCGACCTTCAAGGACATATTATTCGACGATATGCTGGAGCGAGCCTAGCCTACGGTGCCCAGGGTTAATAGTGACTTGCAGTTTTTCTTATTCTTTATAAATCAAAGCGCTAACGTCCAGTGAGACAAGCGCCATCAATGCATTAATTAGTTTTCTTCAGTCGTGAGCAATTAATGCACGGTCGATTTCAGGTAATTTATTTTCACGGTCGGAATTACCATATAAACAATTGAGCATTTTAAATCATGGATGAACTCTTGTAAGTATGAATGAGTCGTATTATGGATGTGACGTTGTAAAATTTGCACCAGGGGATGGTGTGCCAATGCCGAATTGTACTGTTTCCAGATGTCAAATCTGCTGGGAAAGATGAAGAAGAAGTACCACAATGTTGACTTTACAAGTCTCTAGCCCCAGAACTACATGTATTCAGCATTCGTCAAACAAATGCAAGTGAGTGATACTTTCTTGTGCTGTAACAGTAAGGTTGTAAAGCCCAATGGCACGCGAATAGTGATTAGAAAGTTTAGAAATAGTAATGCATAAACCTGCAGAACTGATGTAAGTTTTCCCTCTTCTGTGAATTTTGATCACTTCATCGGTAATCGTTATGGTTGATTCACGCACACTCCAACTGGTGTAAAATGTTTTCCACGGGCCGCAGCGGTAATTTTTCTTTCGCTTCGTACCCTAATGATTAATTCATGTATACTACACTCCAACTGGTGTAAACAGTTTTCTACGGGCCACGCGAGTAAATTTTCGTTCGCTTCATAACCATCATAATGACTGATTCATGCAGATTCAAACTAGTACAAACAGTTTTCTGTGGGCCGCGCCAGTTATTTTTCGTTCGCTTCGTAACCATCATAATGCTAGATAATGACTGACTCATACAGATTCAAACTGGTGCAAACAGTTTTCTGTGGGCCGTGCCAGTTAATTTTCCTTCGCTTCGTAACCATCATAACGACTGATTCATGCAGATTCAAATTTTGTGGGCCGCGCCAGTTAATTTTCGTTCGCTTCGTAACCATCATAATGACTGATTCATGCAGATTCAAACTAGT